>JAVJIF010034565.1:0-94184 GCA_038442645.1 Agave tequilana
CAATCCGGAGACATCTCTGCTGGAGTTGAGGCTCCTCCTGAAGACGTCCCTGTTAGAGTTGAGGAACCGCCAGAAGATGAAGATTTCCCAAGCTTGGTCCGTGCTCCTAGGTCGCGCAGCAAGACCGTGGAGGAAGGGGAGCTTGTTGACGAGTCCACCGCCGCCGAAGAGGACGAGTCCTGGAGGTCGACATAATGACTGGAGGGGATGTTGAGATTGCAGGCATCTCAGCTCAACCCGAGCCTTCTTCTTCTGCTCATGAAGGGAGAGACGGGCACAGCAAGCCGGGGTCTCCTAGCGTCTTCATTTCTAGTCCTAGGGCAGTTGATCCTAGTCCTACCACTGGGGTGATCGGAGGCAAGGCTCCTATTACGGAGCTTCCTCGCGTTGCGCTGTCGTCTTCTTCGTTATCGGGGGAAGCGCCTTTGAAACGAGGTCGACTATTGCGATGAACCCGCTCTTCTGATCAGAGCAAATTCTTCCACATCTCGGAGGCGGAAATATATGGGGCGAGCCATCGACTGCACCATCGCTGGCGATTATCCCGCTGAAGGTACTCTTTTCCATCTTCCGTCCTAATTTCTCTTTACATATTTGAAGAGGATGTTCTAACATTCTTCTCTTATGTTGCAGGGTCGGCCGAAGATGCTGAGGCTACAACCTCCTCGCATATTGAGGAGATGGTGGTAGAGTTGACCCGGCCCAAGGGGATTGAGGTCTCGGCTGCTGAGATACCCTCAAAGGGGGCAGCTGTTGAACTGGGGAGCCTTCCACTCTGCCAATATAGGAAGCAACCACTGAGGCTGAGGAGGCTCTCACTCTGCCAGCGAGGAGGTTACTGCTGAAGCCAGGGAGAATTCTACCCCGCAGGATTCGACACCTCTGGACCTCCAACGTTGGTAAGGCAGCTCTGACGCTTTAAATGTTTCGCTTTTCCATCATTGTGGCTGACGCTGCGATAACTTGCAGAGAGGACTGAGGGGCTCAGGTGGAGAGTCCGATGGTTGGTACCCTTCCAGAAGGCCATACAGCTCAGTCTCGGTGGAGGTTTCTGAGGAGGTCGTGCTTACTACTCCTCATTGGTCGTGGAGGCTCTTTCGAGGTAGTACCTCCGGAAGCCGTCAGCGGCCGGTCTAGCTCTTGCCGTCTCGACGGCCAGCACGACTCTTGTGCCAGAAGATCCGCCTTATATCCCCTATCCTGTGACAGAAAAGGGGTCGGAAGCTTCCTAGGTGGTGAAGACGGGGGAACTGGCACGTCAGATGGTGCAGCAATTCTTCGCTTCGATGGGATCATGTATTGATCTCATCTTACGTGGAAACAGCTCGTTCCAATTTGCCCAGACGCTTCTTAAAAATCTGGCCGTGAATGTTGAATTAACCGGAGGCCCTTCACTTGCCAGGCGTGTCTACGGTGGTAGAGCCTGGGAGACTACCTGCAGGAGCTGGAGTCTTTGAAGATGCTGGCTCTTTTAGTGAGGCCCAGGCCACCCTGACTAGGCTCCTAGCTGCTCAAAACGAGAGCGACAGGACGCGGAGGCACAAATCGCTGCAGAGATCCACAACCTCGAATATTCCCAGGCTTGAATGTCAGAATAGCTGACTGCGATTCAAGGGAATCCGAGCTTGTCATGTAGAGCACAGAGCAAGTCATCATCAGGGCTCGGGACCCATTGCCAAGGCAGAAGTTGTGCTTGCGCTCAATGAGGAAAAGCTTGGCTACCATCAAAAGCGCTAGAGGAGCAACAATCTGCTAAGGTGCGAGCGGAAGAGAGTCTGTCTCTACATTCTTCCAGGGTGGAATCTCTGCGAACGCAGCTGGCCGCAAGAAATTTCTTATCCGGAAGGAGCTGCGGGACCGGGCTATTATGGAAGCTGAAAGGACGCGCCAACACGAGATTCACCGCCTTAGGGAACAATCCGTACCTTGGCGAACCGGACATTTACCTTTCTTTTCTTTTCCCCCTTTTTTGTAAAGAAGAGGACACTCTTGAGTGTTTGTATCCACTTTTACTGTTTATAATAAAAGTTTGAAAATTTTGCTCCATCTTCTTTGCTCAGCTGTAGGCGAATCCAACTCCTTGTAACTGGCTGTGAATATTAAACTAGGTAAGACTAAGTTTCTGTTAATGAAAACGCGCCTTGACTCTGAGTCTTCTTAATGAGACGCGACATTGATCCATAAAGTGAGACGCGCCGTCAGTCCACAGGAACTTAGATTTACTAAGTCCTTTTGATGAGACGCAGCGTCAATCTCAGATTGATACGCGGTCTTCTTGATGAGACGCAGCATTGATCCATAAAGTGAGACGCGGTCATCAGTCTATGGATTGAGACGCAGCGTCAATCACAGAGTAAAACGCGGCTCTGAATAACGCGAATCTGTCTTGCTAAGAAAGACGCGGATCGAGCAGACACGGGATACGCAGCCTCGAGCGACTTTCCCATCTGCGTTCAATGCAGCATGACTTAAAAGATTTTTAGGAGATCTTTGAACGTCAAGTCTTCACTGTCGATTGGGGTTCCGGGTCATCCGTTGCTTCCCAAGGCAGTTATCCACGCGTCCGTTTCTCATTGGATTCAGGCGTTTAATGCTCTTGCATGCAGAACCGACGCTGGCGGTTGAAAAACGGCGCACTCGACGGTTTCCAAAGCACGTTCCACGCGTCCGTTTTTGATTGGGCTTTGACAGTTGTGCGCGACGGTTTCCGATTGATGCCCCATTAATGACAGTTATTAGGGACTGCCTATAAATAGAGGTGCACCCTCCCCCTCTTCAACAATCCAACTTAGACTGTTTCATTTGTTTTGCTCCGAGAGAAGTCTCGCTTGAATTATCTTTCAGAGAACCGTCTTCATGGGTGAAGGTGACCCCGTGGATGAAGATGACCCAGAGCTCTCATGCCTCTGTTTGGTCTCTTCAGAAGGAATCCTCTCTCATGTCATCTTGCGCACCCGCGTTTGGATGCAGAGAGGTCAACTCTGGACAGAGGTTTCTGTTGGTATGTCACCCCGATGATGTCCATAGCCTGTATTTTGGCATAGGCATCTGAATGAAATTCTGGTGCATTCCTATTCTGGAATTTGTGCTGGTGACTTGAACTTTTCTGAACGTGGGCTCTTGACGCTGGCTTTGCTCATGGCTATTGCCTTGGCGCGTTTCAGACCTGAATCTTGCAACTCCTGTTCACCCAGCAGAGAGATGGCAATTTTCGGCGTTTGAAGTTTTGTCGCGTCTAGTACATTAGACGCGGGTGCAAACTGAGGCTGCGTTTGAATCCTGTGCGTGGCACAGTTTTGACTCGCGTCTGTTTCTCTGCCGACGCGGTGGTTTGACCGTGCAGGTTGTTCCCGCGTCTGAAGTCTTCAATGACTGCCGCGTCTGTCACTTAGTTTTCTTTGTTAAAGTATACTAAGTTTCAGATTTCTAACTCTCTTGTTTATTCTTTGCAGATAGGCTTGATCGTCCTTTTTTCAGGTTCGCTGGGCCCCGGAAAGAATATATCGGCTGGCGAACTTGCTCAATGTTCGTTTGTAAGAGAGTAATTATGGTCATCGTCGTTTGTAAGAGAGTAAATTATATCTCTGACGAGGACCCAAATCTCGCCAGGTCTCTTCAGATCTCCTGCACCACTCTTGCCTGATGGCAAGAGATGGTCAGGGTATGCATGACGGCGATGAGTTCCGGCGGTTGCGGTGGCGGAGAGGATCCTCTTCCCTCTCCCATCCCAGAAGTGACATCAAGGACAGTCCATGTCCTTTGGATGGCCTGCTGGGAAAAGATCAACTCTTGAACGAAGGGTTGCAGGCTCTTCTGTTGCCACCCGGACCTCAAGAACACCATGCTCCTGGCTTAGTCAGCTAGGGCGCTTTCGAAGTTGGCGTCGTGCATCAAAGTGCAATCGGTTCCAACAGTCGCCACAATTTGGCACTTCTTCAGACATCATGCACTTAGGATCAGATGCGGCTTCAGGAGTGAGTACGGCCTCAGAGAGAGAGAGGGACTTCTTTGTACTCCTTAATTGTAACACTCAATCTTATTGTATAGAGAGCGTTTTGTATCACTTTCATGTGTTTGGATATGAATAAAAGTGACACTTTTCTTTTTGCCTCTTTCTGTTGTCTTGAATGTTTTGTTTTAGAAGCAAAAGAATGATTTTGGTGGACCCGCCACTTTATAAAAGAAAGTGACAGGGGGAATGCGTACTCCCAGAGAAGGTGAATTTTGTCAAGTGTCTGGGATTGACTTGATTCAAGTCAGCTGGGAATTTGATAAAACATTGTCAGCGGTGTAATGTTACCCTAACAATGTCTTTAGGTGACCTGTTATTCTGTTGAAGAGAATAACAAGTGAAACTAGACCGCGAGGAATCTAGTAAAGCTTTTTACCGTTAGAGGTGTGATATTAACTTAACGGGTTGGAGATAGTCTTGTCAGAAGTGTGGTGTTAACTCGACAAGGATGTGAGTCAGAGGTGTGATGTTTAACTTAACTCAGAATGTACTGTCATAGGTGTAATGTTTAACTTACATGAGGTAATGCTAGAGGTGTGATGTTGAACTTAGCATTGTCATCTCGACTTAGACGAGGAAGTCGAGGAACGGTCATGGCCATAGGTGTATTGTTGACTTAGCGATGACTCGGATGCTAGAGGTGTAGTGTTAACTTGGCATCATGCATTTCAGCTTCGATATGGAAGTCTGAAGAAAGGTGACTATCAGGGTGTGATATTAACTTGACAGACACTCGATGTACTGTTAGAGGTGTATGTTAACTTAAACAGTAGTTTGTCAGAGGTGTATGTAAACTTGACAAGAATTGGCTCGTGATAAGAGCAATTTGAGGACCTGTCATTCTATTGATGAGAATTGACAAGTGGAATTTGAAATGCCAGAGGTATAGTGTTAACTTGGCAAATTTGAGAGTTTGTTACTCTAATGCAGAGTTAACAAGCAAGTTTATACTCGACAAAGAGTATTCATTACCAGAGGTATAGTGTTAACGTAGTAATGATTGCATTTTGTGGTCCTACCATTCTATGGACGAGAATTGGTAAGGGATTTGGAGGAAAGAGTGGACTCGAGTCCACTTAGGATTTTTAGCAAACCCTCAGCTATCAACGGATTTGACATGCCTTTACCAACTACCGTTTGAGCTGGGCCTAGTCCATGCTATCCCTCGAGCACATGATGAGTTGTCGAGGATTTATGTCGGGCTTAAGGCCAACATTTTCCTCTATCCTTAGCCGTCGAGGGCGTCGGATCAAATGGGAACGTGTCCCTTAGGATTTTTAGCAAATCCTCAGCTGTCAACGGTTTGACATGCCTTTACCACTACCGTTTGAGCTGGGCTAGTCATGCTATTCCCTCAGCATGATGAGTTGTCGAGGATTTATGTCGGGCTTAAAGGCCAACATTTTCCTCTATCCTTAGAGCCGTCGGAGCGCCGGATGTTTGATCAGAGGTGTACTTTTAACTTGATCAGAGGAAGAGTACTATTAAGGGTAGTATTTCTTCAAGATTTGCCATTGATCGGCATCATGAGTGTATCGCCATTTGAAGTTATGAGGCGATATGACCCATTTGAGTAGACTGACTCTATCACAAATGGTCCTTCCATTTGGGTTGAAATTTTCCTTTTGTCTTGTGCGTCATGACCATAGGTCTTTCGGACGGCTAAGACAAGGTCGCCTTTCTTGAAAGTTCGCACTTTAACTTTCTTGTTGAAGGCTCTGGTGATTCGAGCCTGTAGAGCTCGATTTGCTGTTGGGCTTTTAGACGCTTGTCGTCTAAGGCCTCCAGTTCCTGGAGTCGCTGGCGATGCTTCTCCTCGGTCGTCATCTCCGCTGTCAAGCGACGCGTAGAGATAGAATTTGGATCTCCAGGGGAAGCACGGCTTCACATCCGTATACCAAGGAAAACGGCGTGGCCTTAGTCGGGGTTCGCACAGTTGTGCGATAAGCCCATAAGCATTCACCCAACTTGTCGTCCCAATCTCGTTGACTTTTCGAGACGAACTTTTTAAGAACTGCCAATAGTCTTATTGAAGGCTTCTGCAAGACCGTTAGCAGCAGGATAGTATGCGTTGAGGACACACTCTGGATTCTGAACTTCGCGCAGAATCTCTGGAAAGCCTGGCTGATGAACTGGGGTCCATTGTCATGGATGATACGCTGAGGCACACCGAAGCGGTAAATAACGTGATGTTTCACGAACTTGATCACGTTAGAAGATTTAACCTCTTTCAAAGGATAGCTTCGACCCACTTTGAGAAGTAATCGGTTATCGCTAGAATGAACCGATGTCCTTTCGATGATGGTGGGCTGATAGGGCCAACCACGTCCATCCCCCACATTTCAAACGGCCAAGTAGAGGTCGTAGAGTGGAGGTTACCCTGGTGCTTGATGGATGAAATCGCCGTGTATTGGCAGGCGTGACATCTCTTAGCATAAGCGACAGCATCGGCGATCATCTTGGGCCAATAGTAACCCAAACCTTTGGAGTCTATGTGCCAATTTCGGGCCAGGTTGATGAGCTCCGCACTTACCATCGTGGGCTTCTTTCAATACTCCTTGGGCTTCTTTTGATGAGAGGCATCGGAGCAGGATCCGTCATGCGAACGACGATACAATGTTCGCGAAATCGCATTATAGTAGAATTTGGGGCTTTCCTTCGAATGGCAGCCGCTTCCTTGGTGTCCTCAGGCAGGATGCCGTACAAGACATAGTCGATGTAGGGGAATCGCCAGTCTTTACTCTAGACCGGTTGACACTTCAAGTGTTTCCTTGTCGTGATGGTCTCCCGTTGACCCTGGGCAGTCTCCGAGTGAAATTTTTGGACAGTACAGGTCGTGGCTGTAGACGAATATTTTCTCCATTGCTCCAGCTGGAAGAGCTAAGGAGCTGCAAGGGATGCGAGTGCATCGGCGTGCGCATTTTGCCTGCGCGGTACATGGTCGATGTAGAAGTTAGCAAACCCCTCGGCCATGCGGATAGTTGCGTTGTAATAGGGTACTAAGTCTTCATGTCTGACTTCGTACCCCCCGCGAATTTGGCTGACGATGAGTTTAGAGTCACCGTATGCCTCGAGATTTTTAACGCCAATCTCATCGGCGAGCTGCATCCCGATCAATAGAGCATTGTACTCCGCCACATTGTTGGAACAAGGCTCTGTTAGCGAGACAGCTCGGGGGGATCACATAATTTTGTGGGGAGACAAGTACTACTACTCTACCCCCGCCACTACGTGTCCCTTTGGGCTTGTCCTTGATGCACCGTCGAAGAAAGTTGCCATACTTGACTTTCGAACAACGTCTGGGTCAGGCAGACTTCGGCGGCCTCGTCTGGGAGATCCTCATAGAGTTTTGGCTGCCCTCGGATCTGGGTGTTCAGCTAAGAAGTCCGCCACCGCTTGTCCTTAATAGCCTTTTGTGGCAGAAAATGCATCTCATATTGTGATAGCAATATGGCCCATTTTGCCAGCCGGCCATGTGAAGAAGGCTTTGTCATAAGTAACCTCAGAGGGTTGACTTTTGATATGACATTATAGTCTGGCCTACCAGATAGTGTCGCATTTTCTGAATGGCGAACACTAGTGCCAAACATTCCTTCTCGATCGGGTTTGTACCGATGTTCGGCTCCGATCATTGTTCTACTCAGATAGTAGATTGCCTGTTCTCGTCCTTGGTCATCATTCTGAGCTAGTAGAGCTCCCAGGGAATGATCCATTGCTCGGACACGTACACCAGGAAAGGCTTTCCGGACACGGAGCTGCAAGAACTGGTGGTTGGGTGAGGTAGTGTTTGATCTCCTCAAATGCTTTTTGACAAGCGTCGTCCCAATGAATGAAACACCCTTTTTCATCAGTTGGCGAAGGGTTGGCATCTCCCGGAAAGGTTTGATATGAACCTGCGATGTACGCCAATCGTCCTTGTAATCCCTGAGCTCCTTGAGGCTTCTGGGGGGTTGCATCTCTTGGATAGCGCGGACTTTCTCTGGATCCAAATGGATTCCTGTGGAAGTCACAACAAATCCTAGGAATTTGCCACTGGCTACCCCCAGGAAGGATTTGGTGGGGTTCATCTTCAATTGATGAGCCCGCATGATGTCGAAGACCACCTTCAGGTCTGCTATGTGATCACCTTTAGTGCGACTCTTCACCGCGATGTCATCGACATAGCATTCCCCCGTTTTCCGCATTTGCTGATGAAAATGGCGTTCATGGCCCTTTGGTATGTTGCCCCTGCATTTTTCAGTCCGAAGGGCATGACGGTGTAAGCAATATACCCCTAGAGGAGTCCTGAAGGAGGTATGCTTTTGTCATCGGGATACATCTTGATTTGATTGTATCCTGAGAACCCGTCATAAAGGACATTCGCTCGAATCCACAAGTATTGTCAATCATGACATCTGTGATTGGCAATGGGAATTCGTCTTTGGGGCAGGCCTCGTTTAGATCATGGAAGTCGATGCAGATCCGGATCTTCCATTCTTCTTGGCGACGGGGACGATGTTGGCTACCCAGTCGGGATGTTGTTCTTCCCGGATGAAGCCAAAATCGATGAGCTTTCTGACTTCTGATTGAATTGCCTCCATTATCTCTGGACGAACCGTCGCTGCTGTTGTTTAATAGGCTTCATGTCCGGATTGATGTTGAGGCGATGCATAGCCACTTGAGGATCAAGTCCAGGCATGTCCTCATAATTCCAGGCGAAGACATCTATATACTCTTGTACAAAGATATTAGATCCTTCTTCTCTGGAGGCGACAGGCCGTCACTTATGAAGATGGGCTTGGGTTTGTCTCATCTCCTAGGTTGATCTGAACAACCTTGTCATCTGTGGTGGCTCACGCTGTTCAAAGCGGATTCCCAAAGAGCATTCAATGTTTGATCCAAGGATCTGTATCAGGTTGGATCATTTCTTCAACTTCATCTTCCAGATGGCCTGTTGAAACCAACCATGTTTACTGAAGCCCTTTGAAGATGTTGCCGACACTGACATCTGACTCCCATGATGACGTGTCTGAAGAGCAATCGTTGCTCGACGATTCTTGAGAATCAGAGGCTGATGGGACTGGAGTTGATACATAGCCCAACCCCCTGAGCGTCCGATGATAATAATCGTGGGCCTTCCCTTTTGGCACAAAGGATCGAAGTAGCGTCCTCCTTCCTTTGCCGAAGTTCAACTGCTTCATCATTCTGAGTGCTTTCGATTCATAATGGTCGAGCTGAGGGATTCCTCTCGCTTTCCGATTCTTCGCGGGGCATCGGTTCAGACGAGATTCGCCCGAAAAGTATTGGGTCTTTGGCCTTTTTCGTCTTGCCGGAACAAGAATATAGATTCCTGCGCATCGCCTTATCCTGGTATGTCCCGAAAGATGATTTTACTGTACATGCAATGATGTCAAAGCATCCATTGCCGACCAGATGTCATCGTCTACGTCGGTAGTAGTATCCGACGGTATTGAATCGGATGCACACGCAGAAAAATTTCAAAGTCTAGACTTTCATTAATATACCAACCGCCTGCATCGTCGGTGGTATTATCAACATCGATCTTATTAGTGCTCTTTACAAGTGGTTCTAACTCCCACAGGCACTTTTCTTGCTCGGCTCAGTGTCAGCCTCATTACCAGAGTCTGGCGCCTCCAGTTGCGGGGTTTTCATCCACCGGATCCTGATATAAAGGGAGTCCGTGAAATAATTCTCGACTCCCTTGAACGGATACCTTTCGGCAACCAACGTTTGCACCTTCCCACTCGCGTCAATGTATTTCATGACTTGGTGAAGAGTGGAGGGAACTATGGAGTTGCGGTGGATCCATGGTCGTCCCAGCAGCAGATTGTAGGAAGTGTCGCATCGATGACGTAGCACGTCACCTCCGACTTGAGGTCCCAATCTGGCACTTGAGCTTGATCTTCCCCATCGGACGCCGTTGGCATTGAACCCGTAGATGGTCGTCTGTGTAGGGCTCAGACGGTGGGTAGGGATGCCGAGGTGTTGCATGACTCGGCGGGGCATAATGCTCAATGCGGACCCTGGATCTACCTGCATGCGGTTCACCTCAGATGATCCGATGTAACCTGTGAAGTACAGGGGTCGATCATGCTTCCCTTTCACCTGCATATCATCTGCCGTGAAGGTGATGCAGGGGGCATTCTGGGAAGCGTGGAGCAATCCTCTACATCTTCCTCCTTCGGCACCTGGGTCATGAAACCCTCAGCATTTGCCAGAGCTTCTTGCAGAGCTTCCCTGGTCGACTTTGATAGTCTAAGAAGTTCATACAAGGTAATGCGTGCCGGAATGTTGGCCAGCTGAGCCAGGACATCAAAGCGGTAAGGTGCCGAAGACCCTTCGCGATGCCTTTTTGAAGGGCTCGAGAGAATCGAGTCTCCTTCTGCTTCTCCCAGGTGGCTTCGTGGAGGGCCTAGTTGGCTCTGCAGCCGGTTGCGGAGGGTTTACCGCCACTTTCGCCGTACTACTTCAAGTAGGTTTGACCCGAACGAGTTCCCGTCGTTGGTTGGTTGGGCTCTGCGGCCAAGACTATCGTTTCCTCCTCTGAGTCGGTCAGTGAGGGAACATCATCCCCTCTGCTTCTCGGGAGGAGGCACATACCACATGGCAGGACGAAGCTTTTGCCTTGCCTTTGGACTTCCTGTTGGTCACAGTAGTCCACTGTTGTTCATCGACGAGGTCAGGGTGGACCCCATGGTTTCCCCCCTGAGGTGTAGGGACGGCTACCAAGCCCTTCTCGCTGCTGCTTGAGGGTCTGTGTTGACCACTCTTAATTCTCCCCTTGGAATAGGAGTTACCCCTCGCAGGCGCTGGAGGTTGTCTCCCGACTGGAGAACCGACGTCACATTGGCCGTCACCTTCTTCTGCTCTGGGTCGGAGTTTTAACACTTCCCGCGTCAATCAGAGCCTGAAGAATGTCCTTGAAGACGTAGCAGCTTTTGGTAGGATGTCCCAACATCCTGTGGTACATGCAGTAGTTGGGATTGTCGGTCTTGCCGACTTCTTCCGGGCGCCTAATTTCAGGGAGCTTCAGTCGATTGCTCTTGTTAAGTAGCTTGAAGAGCGAATCGACGTGTTCCTCCTTGAAGGAATACTGCTTGTTGGGGCGTGGCTGGCTTGGAGCCACTTGCCCTGCCTGTTTGAGGTTTGGTGGGAGATTTGGTCTCCGTCGCCAAATTATCCTTCCGCTTCGTCTTGAGGGAGGTGTCTGGTGCCGTGCACGGCCTTGTCGACCTTTCCGGCCGCAGCTTGCCTTCCTCTGCCTTGACACGGGCAACAATCTCCTCAGCCTGTTCACCTTGTTGGACTAACTGCTTCCAGGTGCGGCTTTCAGCAACTCCTATTTGAGCAAGGAGTGAGGTTTGGAGATTGTGGCGGCATGTTTCCAACCAGGG
Organism: Agave tequilana; assembly: GCA_038442645.1. Taxonomy (NCBI): domain Eukaryota; kingdom Viridiplantae; phylum Streptophyta; class Magnoliopsida; order Asparagales; family Asparagaceae; genus Agave; species Agave tequilana. The sequence goes on from JAVJIF010034565.1 coordinate 11,407, forward strand.
TGGCCTGGGTCATACCGCTTGGGCACCGAGTGCCGTGTTCCGAAATCTTTGCACGAAAGATTTGAACGGACTCCCCTCTCCGCTGTTTGGTAGCTAAAAGGGTGGGCATCGTGACTTCGGAGTCATCTTCGAAGAAGCGTGTCAAGAACAGCTTCTCTAGATCCCCCCAGTTCTTGATAGAACCCTCCGGGAGCTTCATAAACCACTCAAAGCCAACCCTTTCAGGGTGCCGATGAACAGTCGCGCCAGGATGGCGTCATTATCTACTACATTCCCGGCTGGGATTTGAAGTAGTAGATGTGCTGGTTGGGTGACCCCTTCCCGTCGAATGCTTGGAGGGTTGGAGCCTTGAACTTAGGAGGGTATGGAACTAAGTCCCACTCAGCCGGATAGGGCCGGACCACTCCAGCTTCTTAGAGGTCCTTGCGATTGCAAGGCCTCGAGGCGTCGTTCCAATTGACTCATCCTCTTAGCATGAGTCTTCTCCTGGTCTTGGTCGCTTCTTGTCTGCGACGAGGGCTTGGACACATCCGAGGTAGATCGTCGTGTCTCGTTGGAAGGTTCGGAGGTGGGCTTCCTCCCTTTCTCCCTTCTCCTTCGGCCGTCTAGGAGAGATCTCGCTCTTTCTTCAAGCAATTCTCAAGCATATGCTGAGGGAGTCAATGATCTCTGTTGAGAGGCGATTATATCCATCTGGCGCTTCTGCGTCTGCTCTAAACGCCTGGCCCGTCTCCTCATGAGTGTCTGCCATGTAGCGGAAGCCTCCTTCTCGACGGAAGAGTTTGAAGCCTGCGACTCCACTACAGCGGAGTGAGAATCACCCATTCTAATGCCGCGGGCTAAAGCATTATAGTCAATTGGGGAATGGCCCCCCGTCGGGTGCGAGTGTGTTGATACACCCCTTCCGGCTCAGAGTCAGATTCCTCTGAGTTGACCATTGGTTGTTTTCCCCTTGCTTCTGCTAGTCATGTTTGCAGTAAGCTCCGGGTATTCAACATCCGAAAAGGTTCTCCTTCTGTGGAGCGTCTTCTTTGGCTGACGGGGGAATCAGGGTCAGCTGTCTGATTAAGGACTGCTGGTGCATGCCTGATCCATAATGGCATCCAGAGAGCATATGGATGAGCTGTTGACAGCAGCATGACGAAGTGGCTTGATTGGCACTTCTTTTCCTTGTCAAATAATCCCTCAAATCCGTGGGAGGGGGATTAAAGAGACTGGTCTCGCAACGTCGAAGACAGGAGACAGTCATGTGCTGTTCAGCCTGGACGCAGACTTCAGGGACGCGGCTCTCATGACGCGGCTGTATGACGCGCACCGCGAGTCTCGCGTTGCTGCCTGATGCGTTTGGGCAGAGTTGCTTGAGAGAGAGCGGGCTGCTGGGCCCCATGCCTACGAGTGCGTACTTCTTGCGTTTGAAAAGACGCGGAGGTTTCACCCTGGCATTTGATGAGTTGGTCCTCAGAGGACTCAACTTGAGGGTCTCTCGCGTTTTGGGTCGCCAAACGCGGATCTCACGCACTGAACGAGGTGCGGGCAAGGTATCAGATTGTACGCCGCGTCCACCCCCAGTCAGACAACCAATGGTTCCGACTTGGAGTTGACGCGCGCGTCTCCTCTGTCGACGCTCAGCATTCCGGTTGCGTCGTGGAGGAGGGGAGAAACCAACAACCTCCTGATTTACAGAACCAAGAGTGTTCACCACGCGGGTCTCCTGGGAGACGTTGACGCGGGTATTCTGCGCGACGCGGTTGATCGCAGCAGCAGTGGTGCCTGGAACCACGTGGGCCTTCTGGGAGGCGTTGGCGCGTGTGTTCTGTGCGACGTGGTTGATCGCAACAGCAGTGCCTGAGGTCACGCGGGCCTTCTGGGAGGCGTTGGCGCGTGAACTTGTCTTGGCACAGTGAGCATCGGCACCCGGCAGAGCCTCAGATTGGGCTTTGGGTAGCTTTTCAGTTGAGACCCTGCGGCAAACGTGGGTCTTTGGGCTCTTGGAGCCAGAAGAGAGGAACTCTTCATACTTCGCCTGGTCGAACTCGACAACGAGCGTTTCGACCATCTTCCCCTTACGGAGAACATCATCCTGCGCCACGATCTGTTCGTCAGTGACGAAAGTAGTCCCCAGCGGAGTCGCCATCTCTTGTATGACACGGAAAAAGGGTGGCTGGCGTAACGTTTCCTTGAATCAGATGAAAAATTACAGCCGGCTTAATCTTCCGGTTACAAGGGAGGGAGAATATTGAATCTTGAATTCCCCTTTGTTTAGTGCTGGGTTCTTCGGTGGCGGTGGAGAGTGAATCTTGTTCTCCGTTGACCAGATGACCGTTCTGGACCGTCGAGGGATCTTCTCCTTGGCAGGTAGAGGGAGTAACTCAGCTCCGTCTACCAAAACTCTAGAAGAGGAGGTAGGCGAAGAGCGGCTAGTACTCAGTAAGCTCGCTGAAGGGTTTTCTCTCTCTCTGTCGATGATCTCTCCTCTTTTTTTTTCTCGAATCTCTCTTTTGCCCGATAATCGTCCCCCTCCTTTAATAGTGACGGGACTATTTATAGGGTTTTTAGGGGTGATCGTGCCCCCTGAAAACGCTCCACAATGAGGGGCCACTTCCCACTACATGTGCGGTGACTGGGCCCTTATTTCGGGTAGTTGCAACTGAGACGCGGGTGTCGAGCCAACGCGCCTTGTTGCTGAGACGCGGGCTTCGGGCCGACGCGCCTGATGCTGAGACGCGGGCTTCGGGCCACGCGCCTTGTTGCTGAGACGCGGGCTTCGGGCCGACGCGCCTTGTTGCTGAGACGCGGGCTTCGGCCCGACGCGCCTTGATGCTGAGACGCGGGCTTCGGGCCGACGCGCCTTGATGCTGAGACGCGGGGCTTCGGGCCGACGCGCCTTGTTGCTGAGACGCGGGGTTCGGGCCGACGCGCCTTGATGCTGGAACTCTGCTTTCTTAGTGGCTTGTCTGTTGGATATTTTAGGCAGTACAGCATCACTCCTCTTCTGATATTAGGTTTAACCACCTAGAAGTGAGATCTTGGTTGCTAATCTAGTATTTGCATTTGCACACTTATTTGTTTACCACCACTCATGGACTATATGACACCTCCCATGTATGATATTTCCAAATTATTGTTGGAAGGTTAGATATCCATGTACCTAAAAACCCTTCCTTGCCGTTACCAAGAATCCTATCTTGGTAATAGCAAGTATATAGAGGCCTATACACAAGCCCTTGAGGCACTTAGGAGCACTTTAAGTAAAGAATATTTGTGTATGGTTTCTCATTGTGATTCCGTTTTGCAGTGTGGAACACTTTGACGTCTCCCGCGCTCCAAAAGACTAATCATGGAAGAGGAATCTAGTGGAGGAGAATTCGAACAACATTGCTATATGGTCCAAGGGAATGACTCCCTTGAGGTAAATTCGGAAACTCAACTAGATGATTGTGCTAGTTCTTCCAGCAATGATTTAGTTGATGCCGAAGCTTTAAATGAAGAACTATCCATTGTTTGTGAAAAATTGTTAGAAAAATATAAAGCTTTGAAAAGAAAAGTTTTGGACTTAATAAAGAAAATAAGGATTTATGTTCGAAACTTGATTTGACTTTGCAAGAAAAAGTTGAGATTTCAAATGAAAGGGACTCATTGAAATCCCAACTTGATCTTACCCTACATGAAAACAAGATTTTGAAAAATAAAAATGATTGTAATGAAGTTTTGAAGAAATAAAAGCTCTATCTTCAAAACTTAATTTTATTGTAAAAGAAAATGAATCTTTGAAAAACAAAATATTTCTATTTCAAATGAATTGAATTGGTTTTCTAAGAAAATATTTCTTTGAAAAATGATTTGATACTCATATTGCTATGCTAGTATAGCTTCATCATCTAGCATATCTATTGCATGCTCCACTTTATCTTCAAGTATTAAAAATGATATTTTTTGTATTGAAGAAAAGTTTGATTGTTTTTAGCTCCACTTTGAGCCAAGGAGTCATGAACCACACACGTTAGAATCCATGTTTTTAAAAGAAATAAGTCCACCTATGCATGCATACAAACCACGTATACACATGTTTCCCATATTTATACACATAACACTATGTATGCTCATGTGTACACTTGTACACATTGTCGACGAAAGGGCCACCTTGCAAAATTTTGTTATGATAGGATACATGATTCAAATTTTACAAATAGATTTATTTGAGTTAAAAAAGGTGCTAACCTCCATGGACCCAAAAGAGTATGGGTACCAAAAATTACTCCTATTTTTGATGTAGGTGTGGGCTCTCACATGACGTGAGATGCATTGGTGCCTTGAGGTGGATGCGTTCTGAGCTAAACGGTGACTTTTGGATGCATCACTTTCAGGGGAGTTTAGTGGGAGGACCACTTGGTTTGAAGACATAGAGATGTGCCCTAATTGTTTTGGTAACGATCTCTAACTCCCATTTATGTTTACATGCTTTCATATGTTAATTTTTAGCATGTTTTGACTTTTCATTATTACTATGTTAAATGTCATGATAATTAGGCTTGTGATATACATGATTAGTATTTGAGATACACCCATATTTATATAAACTTATATTTTTTTGTTCTCACCTTAGTTTAGCTATGTTGTATATCATAACTCTAAGACATGTGCATTAACTTAATAATCATATAAGTTTATGTTTTGTTTTGCACTTCTGTAACGCCCCGATCCCACGGGTACGGGGACGTTACTGCAACGTACATACGCAGGTCGGAAATACCCTCACGTGTATACGTTAAGCATCAGTACAAGTAAGAATCAGAGTACGACAAGCGTAGTGCCCATTCATATGCCAACACAAGAAATACAATTATACAAGGTTATCACAAGTTGTGACATACTCTTACATATCACATGCATCATATATCACAGCTAAGCACAAAAGTACGATTTACAATATAATTACAATATGCTCACGGGTTGAAAGGGGATCCCGCGAGCTCAAAAGGAAGGTCATGTACAACAGAAACCGAGACTAGTCAACTTGCTCGGCAAGGAAAGCTTGATCTTCCACAGAAGGCTCCACCTCGATCCAAGGTTCGGAACCTGAACATACAAATTCAAGGGAGTCAGGACCTCCCAAACAAGTGATCATGTTACAGCCGAGTGGCATAAGAATAAGAATATGAGAGTTGGTACAATATCAAGAAAAATCATCCAGCAAGTAAAAGAAGTACGACATGTTATAAACGAAAGGCATTGTATAAGCTCAAGTTACGACCTCATGAGACTAGTACTTCGAGGGAATAATCCAAACAAGGAAACCCTCATCTATATACCTTTATCTCATGTCACCGTAATCCAAGCGCATACAACACCACAATTAGCGTCTTATTATTATTATTATTATTACTCGTCTTACCCTGATATCTAGCTATGTGAACTAGCGTCCCAGCACACATAGATCCATATCCGAGTAAAGCAAGGTTGTTATTGAAACCAGCGGGGGTATCAACGAACTATGTTTACAGTGGGTCCCGTGCATACCCGGGACCACGGCCCAGGATGTTCCGTTGCTTGGTGGACGGAACCTGCCTCTAGGCTAACAGGAGGGACTTATTGTATGCCCTTATCATGATGGTACCAGGAAGGAGGGAGCCAGCACTCCCCTCGGTCGCCTGGAGGCCCACAGGTCAGACCGGAAATTTAGTTGCACAACATACCTAATGCCACTGTAAACACGAACACATATTGATAGCCGCATGTTTCCCCGACCCAATGCAAGTTGTCTTATTTTATGGTATATTAAATAATTATCAGATTTCGGGAATGAGCAGGAACATGTCAGGAATACAGGTATATCAGGAGTACTGGTTCGTACTATCATGTAATCAAGTTTGTAAATCATGAAGTCCGGTTATCATTCCCGTTATAGTGATAATTATAGGAGTCAGGTGTATCATGCCTTGTGTCAATAGATAGCATGATAAGAGGTGATATTCATCAAGTGACAAGTCTTGCAAATAGCAATATAATAAATGACCCAAAGATAATGTTCATAATCAAAGAAGTAATTAACCATAACAATTAATCAAGATTAGTCGACTAGGGAGAGAAATTAGTCGACTTAGAGAAGGAGTTAGTCGACTATAGTAAAGGGTCAAATCGACTTAAGGAGGCTGCGTTTGGTTGGGTCGCGTCTCAAAAAGTGGCGCGTTTCAAGAAAGTGGTGCGTTTCAAGAAAGTGGTGCGTTTCAGGAAAGTGGTGCGTTTCAGGAAAGTGGGCAGAACGCGGAAAAGTGGGCAGAACGCGGGAAAGTGGGCAGAACGCGGGAAAGTGGGCAGAATGCGGAAATGTGGGCAGAACGCGGAAATGTGGGCAGAACGCGGGAATGTGGGCAGAACGCGGGAAAGTGGGCAGAATGCGAAAATGTGGGCAGAACGCGGGAAAGTGGGCAGAATGCGGAAATGTGGGCAGAACTTTTGAGGGTTGCATTTGTTTACAATTATGAAAGAAATATCCAAGTCTTGGCGAGTAGAATTACTCGCCTAAAACTGATCCTGTGATGCGTTCGACGCAGAGAAGCTCGGCCCCAATCCAAGAGGAGTGGCCGGTCCTCACAAGTGAAGGAAAGAGGTTGTGGTAGTTTGGAGAAGATGGAGGTGCAAGTCTAGTTCACCACGCCAAATCGGGATTTTGCAAACGTTGTTGCGGGGGACGAATGTATAGTCCGTTAGAAAGAGGTCGACGAGGAGGTGAAGGTGGTATGCTTGGTGGAGGCTACGGTGGTGCAGGTGGTGGTGGAGATGGTGATGAAGTTTTGTGGAGGTGATGGGTTCTTTTGGTGTCTCTTGGTGAAAGAGGTTGAAGAAGATGGAGTTAGTTGTTTGGAAATGGTGAAGGAGATGGAGGAGAAGAAGGTGGAGGAATTGGTGATGGAAAAATGGAGATGGTGAGTAGTTGTGATGGCCGGCCAAAGGGGCTTGGTGGTGGTGAGCTTGCTGTTGGAGCTTGCAGGAACAAAAAGGATGAAGGAAAATAATGAGAGAGAAGATGGGAGTGCATATATATAGAAGGGAAAATAATATAATAACAAGCCATCATCACTTTCCCTCCAATGAGTGCTGCGTTTGCAAAGTCCCAAGGCTGCGTTTAGGCCATTTAAAGAGCCAAACGCGGGAGCTCAAGGCTGCGTCCAGAGGAAAACGCAAGGAGGCTGCGTTTCAAAAGAAAAGGACAAGGCATGGGTGATTTGGACTTGAGTTGAGTCAGCCCATAAGCATTTAATGCAGCATGGAGAGGGTGGCTGCATTAATGATGAACCCAGCTGGTGAAGCTCGCGTTTGAGGAAGGAGAGAGAAAAATAGAAAAAGAGATAAGTGGAAAACTTGGATAAATTCTCGGTATCTGGGAAAATACCGAAAACTCCAGGAATAACCAAAAATTGAAGTATCCCGGAAAGCTATCCAAAAATTCACAAAATCATAAATATTATGAAATGACTTTTGGTGAAATCGATTTCTAGAAATTCTATCTCATTTTCAAAATAAAAATCCTGGAATATATTGGGATCGGTGTCTACACCGGGTAAGCTGGATTTTTGATAAAATCTGAAAATTCCCAGAAAATGCCCAAAGGAAGAAAACATAATTCTAAGAAGGAATGTGAAAGCAGAATCCAGAAATTTGATTCCAATTGTAAATTAAAATTCCTGGAATCAACCAGTGATACTGGTCGACACCGGTTTTGAAGATCTACAATTTAATTCCGAAAAATTCCAGAAAATCATGAAAAATCTAGAATATTAAAAAATAATATTTGAAACTAAAATTAGTCAAATCTGAATACCAAACAGATCAAATCATGCAGTACAGCTATATGAGTAAGTATTTAAATAGCAGAAAATAAAATAAAATAAATAAATAATAAGAATAAAATGCACCAAAAATCAGGATACGTAACTGTGCACGTATACTGGGAATGGGGTGTTACAATCTATCCACCTACAAAAATTTCGTCCTCGAAATTTCAGGAAGGGGAAGATGACGGTAGAGAGAGAATAGGAAGAAAGGGTTTTACCAACTAAGTTGTAAATAGATGGGGATATCGCTCACGAATAACGTCCTCCCGTTCCCATGTGGCTTCTCCTGGCACATGCCTATTCCAAGAAACCAATACTAATGGTATTGCCTTATTCTTCAATGTCTTGATACTTTTGTCCAGGATGGCCATCGGTTGCTCTTTATAAGACAGATCTGACTGTAGTTCCAGTTCGGAGTGATCTAGAATGTGACTCTCATCCTTGACATACCTCCTCAACTGTGATACATGGAATACATTGTGTACTCCTTCTAAAGATGGAGGTAATGCCAATCGGTAAGACACATCTCCCACACGATCCAAAATTTCGAATGGGCCGATGTATCTCGGACTAAGTTTTCCACGAGTACCGAACCGGATTACCCCTTTGGTGGGTGATATCTTTAAAAATACATGCTCACCGGTTCTGAATTCCAATGGCCTTCTGTTTGTGTCTGCCCAACTCTTTTGTCGGCTCTGTGCTGCCCGGAGGTGATCTCTGATAACTCGGACTTTGCTTGTTGTCTGAACTAGAATGTCTGGTCCCATAAGTCTTCTTTCGCCGACTTCGTCCCAACATATCGGTGACCTGCATTTCCTGCCATACAATGCCTCAAATGGGGCCATTTTGATACTAGCCTGATAGCTGTTATTATAAGAGAATTCTACCAATGAAGATAGTCTTCCCATGACCCCCTAAATTCTATCATGCAGGCTCGTAACATGTCTTCAAGGATCTGGATAGTCCGTTCCGATTGTCCGTCTGTCTGGGGGTGATATGAAGTACTGAATTTCAGACGAGTTCCTAAATTTTCTTGGAGACTTTCCCAGAAATGTGATCGGAATCTCGTGTCTCTATCTGACACGATACTAACTGGAACTCCATGTAGACGAACAATTTCTTTCATATATTTTTCTGCAAGAACTTCTGTTGACTGACCTACTCTGAAAGGTAGGAAGTGAGCTGCTTTTGTGAGGCGGTCAATGATTACCTATACTGCATTATTACCCTTAGGACTGCGAGGTAGTGCTGTGACAAAATCCATGGTGATATGTTCCCACTTCCACTCGGGTATTGGCAAGGGCTGAAGAAGTCCAGCTGTTCTCTGGTGTTCTATCTTTACCTGCTGGCAAACTAAGCACTTGGCCACATGTTGGGCTATCTCCCTTTTCATGGCATTCCACCAGAACTTCTGTTTCAAGTCTTGATACATTTTATTTCCTCCCGGGTGTATGGAATAGGCTGAACTATGTGCCTCTGCCAAAATTTTCTGTCGAACTTCTCCTTGGGGGACACAAATTCTATTACCAAAATATAAGGCATTATCCGAATGTATACGGAGGTCAGTTCTCAATCCAGCTTCTATCTGAGCTCTGAATTTCTGTAATCTGGGGTCTTCTTTTGAGCTTCTTTAATCTCATCCATCAGGGTTGATTGAATCTGAAAGGTCATCAACTGTCCTGTTTTATCAATCCCTTGTACTATCATTAAGTCCAATTTTATGATATCCTGAATCAACTCCTTCTGTTGCGTAAGTTGTACTAGCATTTTATTTTCTGGCTTCCTGCTCAATGCATCTGGTACTGTGTTGACTCTGCCCGGATGATACTGTAAGTCTATATCATAATCTGCCATTAATTCAAGCCACCGTCTCTGTCTCATGTTTAATTCTTTCTGCGTGAAAATATACTTTAGACTCTTGTGATCAGTGTAGATTAGCACCTTGTCTCCTAGAAGATAATGTCTCCAGATCTTCAATGCAAATATTACCGCCGCCAGTTCTAAGTCATGGGTTGGGTAATTCCTCTCATGTGGTTTCAATTGCCTAGATGCATAAGCTATGACATGACCATGCTGCATTAATACACATCCTAGGCCTTTCCCGGATGCATCACTGTATATAACCATCCCTCCTCTTCCTGAGGGAGTCCTCAAAACTGGAGCTGTAATGAGTCTTTCCTTTAATTGTTCAAATGCTGCAGCACATTCCTCGGTCCATATATATTTTTCTCCTTTTCGGGTGAGCTTCGTTAACGGGGCTGCAATCTTAGAAAAATCTTGGACAAAGCGCCTGTAATATCCGGCCAATCCAATAAAACTCTTAATTTCTGTTACTGTCCTTGGAATTGGCCAGTCCTTTACTGCCTGAATTTTGCTGGGGTCTACTGAAATTCCCTCTTCCGAAATTATGTGTCCAAGGAAGGCCACACTATTTAACCAGAATTCACACTTGCTTTGCTTAGCATGAAGTTGTTCCTATTGGAGAGTCTGTAACACTATTCTCAAGTGGTCTGCATGCTCTCTGTCGTTCTTCGAATAGATCAAGATGTCATCTATGAAAACAACTACAAACTGATCCAAATATGATGAGAACACTCTGTTCATCAAATCCATGAAAATTGCAGGGGCATTGGTGACTCCGAAGGGCATAACTAGAAACTCATAATGGCCATAACGAGTCCTGAATGCTGTCTTTGGAACGTCTTCCTTCTTTACCTTTAGCTGATGATAACCTGATTGTAAATCCAATTTAGAAAATACTCGAGCTCCATGAAGCTGATCAAACAGATCATCAATTCTTGGTAAAGGGTACTTATTCTTGATGGTAACTTTGTTTAACTCTCTGTAGTCTATACACAACCGCTTACCACCGTCTTTCTTGTTGGCCAATAGCACTGGAGCTCCCCATGGTGAAGCACTTGGTCTAATCAATCCTTTGTCAGAGTATTCTTGTAGCTGTTTCTTTAGAATCTCCAACTCAGTGGGTGCCATTCTGTATGGAGCTTTGGATATCGGAACTGTACCTGGAAGGGTATCAATAGAAAACTCAATCGTCCTGTCAGGTGGAAGCCCTGAGATTTCCTTAAATACTTCTGGAAACTCATTCCAAACTGGTACTCTCTTTTTCTGAATCTTACCAGCAGTCATCTGTGCTTTTTCCTTGACAGGTTTGTGTTCTCCTTCAAATTGGAACTCAGGCTGAAGCGGCATCTTGAAAATGACCTTCTTGTTTCGACAATCAATGACTGCATGGTATTTACTGAGCCAAGTCATGCCTAAGATTATGTCGTACCCTTTAGTATCTAGTACGAGCATATCTATGGCCAAGGTCCTGTTACAGAGTTCTACAGGGCAATCAATACAAACCTTAGTAGATACGACTACTCCATTCCCTGTACTAATCTCCCATTGGTGGTCTAAAGTTCGAACAGGTATATAATGCAAGGCAACAAAACGATCAGATATGTAACAATGAGATGCACCCGAATCAAAGAGGGCAAGAACGGGCTTCGAGTGTACCCTGATCTTACCTGTTACCACTTCTCCAGAAGTTTCGGCCTCTTCCGCTGTCAGGTTGTAGGCTCGTCCTCTTTCACGACCTGCTGCAGCTCTAACTCCCCTCTGGACTGGGCGGATAACTTGCTGTGGGGGAGGGGGAAGGGCTCTCCTAACCATTTGTCCCTGGTTCCTCTGTCCATCTGGCCCTGGAAGTGCTGGTAGTGCTTGGTTGGCTATTCCCATTCTCTTGTGGGGGCAGACTTCTACTGAATGATCACGGGAACCACATGCCAGGCATAACCCATTTGCCCTACGGCAATTCTGTCGGGAGTGACCTGGTTTCTGGCAATAGTTACAAACGGGAAATGGTTGGGTTGTCTGAAAGGGGACTCGCCGAAATGGTCGTCTCATTGGCGGAGCCCTCGCTGCTCTGTATGGACCTCCTCTCCTGCTGCTGGTGGAAATGGCCTCTTCATGGCCTGGTTCCTTATCATGTTAGATTTCCCTTTCTCCAGACCTCGCTCCACCTCTCGAGCTATGGTGAGGACTTGGGAATACGTTTTCAGCTGCTGGGGCATCAAGAGAATTTGAATGTCCATTCGCAAACCCTGTTGGAATCTACTCGCCCGCTTTTCTTCATCAGCCACCATATATGGAGCGAAGCGGCTCAGCCTCAAGAACTCAGCGGCATACTCATCCACAGACCGGTTCCACTGCTGAAGTCGGATGAACTGTTCTTCCATTTCTTTCTGAGCGGTGGCAGGGAAAAATCTACTATAGAAGCTTTGGGAGAACTGGTCCCACGAGACAGGTTTCTCCAATCTCGCTTCTTCAGCTAGCCACCAGGTCCTGGCTACATCCTTTAGCTGAATCTTGGCGACCTCCACTTGATTTTCTTTTGGACCCGGGCTGCGTTCAACAGATCTGTGGTGTCAATCAGCCATTGCTCAGCATCTAGTGGTTTCTCTTCTCCCGTGATTATCGCCGGTTGTAACCGCCTGAAGTCTGATACATTCCCCGGCCTTTGTTCCTTGGGAGTTACTAACTCTTGCCGAAGGAGTTCCGTCTGCTGTTGCTGATTTTCCATCATAGTCTGGATAACCCTCAGAATCTCAACATTCTCTCCCGTGGGTCCATTTGATGTTTGCCCGGAGTTGCTACGACCCGTCCTTCTATCCATACTTATATTGGTAAAAAAGAGACTGGAAACTGGAAAGATGGAAGGATTTTAGGACACAAGGAAAGGAATCAAGAAGGACAAGATAACTTTGTACATTGTAGTTGGCAATGGCAAATTCCAGTAATTTGCTGCTTGGTTGTACTATAGGTGTGAGAGCCTAGGCTCTGATACCAACCTGTAACGCCCCGATCCCACGGGTACGGGGACGTTACTGCAACGTACATACGCAGGTCGGAAATACCCTCACGTGTATACGTTAAGCATCAGTACAAGCAAGAATCAGAGTACGACAAGCGTAGTGCCCATTCATATGCCAACACAAGAAATACAATTATACAAGGTTATCACAAGTTGTGACATACTCTTACATATCACATGCATCATATATCACAGCTAAGCACAAAAGTACGATTTACAATATAATTACAATATGCTCACGAGTTGAAAGGGGATCCCGGGAGCTCAAAAGGAAGGTCAGGTACAACAGAAACCGAGACTAGTCAACTTGCTCGGCAAGGAAAGCTTGATCTTCCACAGAAGGCTCCACCTCGATCCAAGGTTCAGAACCTGAACATACAAATTCAAGGGAGTCAGGACCTCCCAAAGAAGTGATCATGTTACAGCCGAGTGGCATAAGAATAAGAATATGAGAGTTGGTACAATATCAAGAAAAATCATCCAGCAAGTAAAAGAAGTACGACATGTTATAAACGAAAGGCATTGTATAAGCTCAAGTTACGACCTCATGAGACTAGTACTTCGAGGGAATAATCCAAACAAGGAAACCCTCATCTATATACCTTTATCTCATGTCACCGTAATCCAAGCGCATACAACACCCACAATTAGCGTCTTTTATTATTATTATTATTATTACTCGTCTTACCCTGATATCTAGCTATGTGAACTAGCGTCCCAGCACACATAGATCCATATCCGAGTAAAGCAAGGTTGTTATTGGAAACCAGCGGGGGTATCAACGAACTATGTTTACAGTGGGTCCCGTGCATACCCGGGACCACGGCCCAGGATGTTCCGTTGCTTGGTGGACAGAACCTGCCGCTAGGCTAACAGGAGGGACTTATTGTATGCCCTTATCATGATGGTACCAGGAAAGAGGGAGCCAGCACTCCCCTCGGTCGCCTGGAGGCCCACAGGTCAGACCGGAAATTTAGTTGCACAACATACCTAATGCCACTGTAAACACGAACACATATTGATAGCCGCATGTTTCCCCCGACCCAATGCAAGTTGTCTTATTTTATGGTATATTAAATAATTATCAGATTTCGGGAATGAGCAGGAACATGTCAGGAATACAGGTATATCAGGAGTACTGGTTCGTACTATCATGTAATCAAGTTTGTAAATCATGAAGTCCGGTTATCATTCCCGTTATAGTGATAATTATAGGAGTCAGGTGTATCATGCCTTGTGTCAATAGATAGCATGATAAGAGGTGATATTCATCAAGTGACAAGTCTTGCAAATAGCAATATAATAAATGACCCAAAGATAATGTTCATAATCAAAGAAGTAATTAACCATAACAATTAATCAAGATTAGTCGACTAGGGAGAGAAATTAGTCGACTTAGAGAAGGAGTTAGTCGACTATAGTAAAGGGTCAAATCGACTTAAGGAGGCTGCGTTTGGTTGGGTCGCGTCTCAAAAAGTGGCGCGTTTCAAGAAAGTGGTGCGTTTCAAGAAAGTGGTGCGTTTCAGGAAAGTGGTGCGTTTCAAGAAAGTGGGCAGAACGCGGAAAAGTGGGCAGAACGCAGGAAAGTGGGCAGAATGCGGAAAAGTGGGCAGAACGCGGAAAAGTGGGCAGAACGCGGAAATGTGGGCAGAACGCGGGAAAGTGGGCAGAATGCTGCGAATGTGGGCAGAACGCGGGAAAGTGGCAGAATGCGGAAATGTGGGCAGAACTTTTGAGGGTTGCATTTGTTTACAATTATGAAAGAAATATCCAAGTCTTGGCGAGTAGAATTACTCGCCTAAAACTGATCCTGTGATGCGTTCGACGCAGAGAAGCTCGGCCCCAATCCAAGAGGAGTGGCGGTCCTCACAAGTGAAGGAAAGAGGTTGTGGTAGTTTGGAGAAGATGGAGGTGCAAGTCTAGTTCACCACGCCAAATCGGGATTTTGCAAACGTTGTTGCGGGGACGAATGTATAGTCCGTTAGAAAGAGGTCGACGAGGAGGTGAAGGTGGTATGCTTGGTGGAGGCTACGGTGGTGCAGGTGGTGGTGGAGATGGTGATGAAGTTTTGTGGAGGTGATGGGTTCTTTTGTGTCTCTTGGTGAAAGAGGTTGAAGAAGATGGAGTTAGTTGTTTGGAAATGGTGAAGGAGATGGAGGAGAAGAAGGTGGAGGAATTGGTGATGGAAAAATGGAGATGGTGAGTAGTTGTGATGGCCGGCCAAAGGGGCTTGGTGGTGGTGAGCTTGCTGTTGGAGCTTGCAGGAACAAAAAGGATGAAGGAAATAATGAGAGAGAAGATGGGAGTGCATATATATAGAAGGGGAAAATAATATAATAACAAGCCATCATCACTTTCCCTCCAATGAGTGCTGCGTTTGCAAAGTCCCAAGGCTGCGTTTAGGCCATTTAAAGAGCCAAACGCGGGAGCTCAAGGCTGCGTCCAGAGGAAAACGCAAGGAGGCTGCGTTTCAAAGAAGGACAAGGCATGGATGATTTGGACTTGAGTTGAGTCAGCCCATAAGCATTTAATGCAGCATGGAGAGGGTGGCTGCATTAATGATGAACCCAGCTGGTGAAGCTCGCGTTTGAGGAAGGAGAGAGAAAAATGGAAAAAGAGATAAGTGGAAAACTTGGATAAATTCTCGGTATCTGGGAAATACCGAAAACTCCAGGAATGACCAAAAATTGAAGTATCCCGGAAAGCTATCCAAAAATTCACAAAAATCATAAATATTATGAAATGACTTTTGGTGAAATCGGTTTCCAGAAATTCTATCTCATTTTCAAAATAAAAATCCTGGAATATATTGGGATCGGTGTCTACACCGGGTAAGCTGGATTTTTGATAAATCTGAAAATTCCCAGAAAATGCCCAAAGGAAGAAAACATAATTCTAAGAAGGAATGTGAAAGCAGAATTCGGAAATTTGATTCCAATTGTAAATTAAAATTCCTGGAATCAACCAGTGATACTGGTCGACACCGGTTTTGAAGATCTACAATTTAATTCCAAAAAATTCCAGAAAATCATGAAAATTCTAGAATATTAAAAAATAATATTGAAACTAAAATTAGTCAAATCTGAATACCAAACAGATCAAATCATGCAGTACAGCTATATGAGTAAGTATTTAAATAGCAGAAAATAAAATAAAATAAATAAAATAATAAGAATAAAATGCACCAAAAATCAGGATACGTAACTGTGCACGTATACTGGGAATGGGGTGTTACAACTTCATGTTTTTGATTACATGTTTAGATGTAGATTTCATTAAAACTTGTATATATACTTATACAACTAGTGAGCCACAAATAAATTATTATATGTTTGTACTTGATTGCTCATTTGTACCCATTAGATATACTAGTATAGCCTAGTTTTGATGATTCATGCATTTTGACTTGTATTCTCTATTTTTGGACATTTTTCATGATGATATGTTTTAGCATCATGTATATGTTAATTTTGTCAAAATTATTGAATATACATGTATAACCTTGAGTCATTTGCCTTTCATGCAAAATCTCTTTATAGACTCAATTGTGTTTGAATATGTATGTATACTTTTAGTTTTGACAAAACATACATATGCCTTAAAGTTGGTATTATTTCAATAAAAATTAAATTTTTCATATTTTTCATGTTTATAAAGGAATTTCATATTGAGCTTAAATGCCTTATTCCATGACTTTTGTTGATTACCTATCTTTTTGCACTCTATATTTGTTGTTTATTTATGATTTGTTTTCATGAGATTATATGAGCTTTATTGCTATTTGAGTGTTGATGATTGTGTGATTTTCATGTTTTTATGGATATGTTATTATTTTATTTCTTACTTGGAGGATTTCGTACTAGTTTTCAAGATTATCATAAAACTAGTTGCGTTATTCTTCATTTGATAGAGTTTTCAATTATGTTAAAATTATTTTCAAACTTATTTTTGAAAACCCCTACCCATAATGGGCGGTTGGTTGGGTGACCATACCTTATATGCTCATATTGAAAATCAATTTAAACATGTACATGAAATGGGTGGTAGGTAGTATGAGTTATATACTTGATCCTTATTGTGTTTTCAATTGGTATCACAATTGACATCTATTTTATATATTCATATTTGTTTCTATATATGTATGCTTCGAACTTCATATAGTATCAATTTCGATTGGTATTTAATCTTTCATACATATATATGTGTTTTAATTGTACTTACTATATCTCTATATCTTAGAGCATAAATTTTGTTATGTTAAGCTTGGCTTAGTCCTTAATGATAATTATTTTTTCAATTGGTATCTTATACAAGCTTATGCATCGTTTTCATTAGTATTTCATAAAGGGAAGAAAATTCATATTTTACCTTTCAATCGGTTTTGTTTACAATTGGTATCCTACTCCCACTCTTTATGTTGAAAAATAATATTGATTTTTTTTTAATTGGTTTCCTACGCTCCTAATGAAAAATATTTCAATTGGTATCATGTTTCATTTTCAATTGTATCTTTTTGAAATAATTTGGTTTTTATTTTCAAATTGGTATCAAAATTATAAAATATCTTCAATTGGTATCAATACTTACAATTGGTATTAATAGTTACAATTGGTATCAAGATTTATGATATATATATTTCAATTGGTATCAAAAAACACACATGTTTCATTTATTATTGATGTCAAAGTTTTACCATGACATTTTTTAATTGGTATCAAGATATTTTCAATTGGTATCTTGTTATATTTTCAAAAGTTTGTGTACTTTCATTTTGTATCTCAAAATTGTTTGTTTCTATTGGTATCATCAATTGGTATCATGATTTTCAATGTATACCCTTATCATCAATTAATATATTTTTCAATTGGTATCACATTGTTTTGATATGTACTGCTTATATGTAAGGGAAGCTTAACATCTTCTCTTTATATATACCTTTATTGTTTGTTTTTTATGCAAAAAGGGAGAAATATATTACCCCTTTGTTTTGAGACTTTATTATTACCCCTTTGTTGATGAATTGCAAAAGGGGAGAGATATGTTTGGAGTTTATATGCATGTTTTACATTGTGTTTACTTTTACAATTCATATCAAGAGCATGTTTATTTCATTATTTTTACAATTGGTATAAGAGTATTTGTTTTTGCAAGTTTTACAATTGGTATAAGAACATGTTTATTCATTTCATGTTTATGCATATTTATGTTGAGCATTCATTGCATATCTTTATTGTTTATTGCTATGCATGAGTTAAGGGGAGCTTTTATGAAGCTTAACTTTAATCCATGCATATATAACTCCATGAGTTTTGTCATCATCAAAAGGGGGAGATTGTTGGCCCAGAGGCCCTCCACTCTAGTTTTGATGATGATTAATTCATGTAGTTATAGTTTACTAATAATCTTGTGATATTTAGTTTCAGATATTTGATCAAAATATTAGTAGGTGATTAGCTTCAATAAAGGTGTTTTGGAGCTTTCACATGATGATTGAAGAGTTCGAGTGTCAAGTTCACATCTAGCACTCGGTTGGAGTCAACTCGGTGGATCATGTTTGGATCGAGTCGACTTGGAGACGAAGTTCTACAAGAAGATCTCAGTTTGTTTTAATATAGTTTGTTTAGATCTCATTGTAAAGATTAGATAGTGTTGATATGCTCAAGTTCACAATACACACACAAAGTTTTCAGTTTATTTGGTTTTAGTTTTTTCGGTTTAACCGATTTTGGTTTTCAAGTCAAAATATAGATATAAATATCTTTTATGTATATTGAATTCTATCCATATACAATATGCTTTAAAGTTATTTCAATATCATGTTTTTGTATTTACACGTGTTTTGGAGAAAATGATTTTCCATTTCAAAATTCAAGTTTTTGAAAAATACGGTTTTTTGTTTAAGGCAAAATTTCAAGTACACAAAAATGGTTCAAACTGTTTATAATAAGTGTTAAATTTTTGTCACACATATTTGTATTTCAAAGATATAATAAGAACTTATTTTTGTGAAATTTATGTGTATTTTATGGGATTTTTTAGTAGCCAAAAAGACAAGTTTTAATCCCTAAATAGTTTGACCTGGTTGTTTGCCGGTCGACCGGCTCGGTCGACCGAGGCAGAAGTCGGTCGACCGGTCCGGTCAACCGACGTGCACAAACGTGCACGCAGCCATGGGCTGGTGGGCCGGTCGACCGTCCAGAGAGCTCTGCTCTCTGGAAATGGCCCCGGTCGATCGGCAGAGAGCTGCTGCTCTCTGTATCCAGTCCCGGTCGACCGGAGGCACAACGGTCATAAAAATGACCATTGGGCCGGTCGACCGGGCGGTCGACCGGAAGGGCAAAAATGCTCTTTCTTGCTGCCAACGGGCAGAATTCATTTGGGGCTATAAATACCACATTCTTGAGCTGTTTTCACCAAGAATTTCAAGAGCAAAATTTTCAATCTTTCAGCAAGTTTTTAAAAGAGTTTTTGTGCCAAAAGATTTGATCTTTATTTTGTTTTAAGGGGTTGGAAAAATCAAAGAAAAGAAAAGTATCTGGGAATTGGTTTGATCTTCATTTACATTTCTATCTAGAGTTTTTCCTAGAGTTTTTCTTTGTGATTTTGATTTTCAAACTCTTTATATTCTCACACTTGAGCTATCTATCTATCCTATCTATTAGGATCTATTTTGTGGGAAAATTAGTTTGTGATTGTTGATACCACCAAGTGTTGTAAACCTTCCATACTTTGTGATATCCCTCTAGTGAGAGGTGATTGTGGAAGTTGTGTTGGTAGCCCTCTTAGTGAAGAGGTGATTATAGAGTTGTGGCTTTGTGCCTTATCCCTCAAGTGTAAGGTTGATATTTGTTTGGCTATGTACCATCCCTCGAAGTGCAGAGGTGATTGAGTTTGTTGGTATCCTCTAGTGAGAGGTTGATCTTGTGTTGGCTTTGTGCCTAGCCTCTAGTGAGAGGTTGTATTTATTGAGAGAGGAGTTGTGTACTCTCAAGTTGTATTTGCCCAAATCCTCAGTGGAGGTTCCTTGTGTGGGAAGCCCTGTGTGGACGATATAGTGAAAATCCTTCTATGTGAAAGCGGGGACGTAGATTTGGGTGCTTGAACCTCGAAACATATCTTTGTGTTTGCGTGTGATCCACTATCTCTAACTCTCTCTCTCTCTTATATTGTGCCTTGCATCATTTCATATTGTTCATTCATACTTATATGCTTGGTATTGTTTGTTTGTGTGCCATACTTGTGTTGAACCAAGAGAGCTTCAATAGCACCTCAACTCTTATTTAGAGGAATTTAGAGGAGATAGTTCAGAGCCCTTCACCGAGAATTCGGCTACACTCTTTGGTTAAGTGTGTTGCATTTAGTTTTTAATTTCGCATTATTTGTCATTAGATTAGCCATACACCTATTCACCTCTAGGTGTACTTTCACATTCGACATTCGAATAAAAGATCATCCGTTGAAGTTGATCTATATTATTTCAAGTATCTATAAACCAAAAATCAAGTGTTTTAGATACGTATTCTGATTTTTCCAATGATTATAGTATTGTGAGATTAGATAGACAAGAAATTCTAATGAGCAGTCATTTTAAGTACTTGGGTTCTATTATCCAAAGGATGGGGAGATTGATAGTGATGTCAACCATAGGATCCAAGCTGGCTGGTTGAAATGGAGGAGCGCAACAAGAGTTTTATGTGATCGTAACATTCTGTTATAGTTGAAGGAAAAGTTTTATCGGACTGCTATTAGGCCAGCTTTGTTATATGGTACAGAATGTTGGGCTATAAAGAGACATCATGCCCATAAGACGAGTGTAGCAGAGATGTGCAAGCTTCGTTGGATGTGTGGTAACACGCAAAGAGATAAAGTGAGAATGAGGATATTCATACTAATATAGGTGTAGCCTCTATAGAGGAGAATATGAGAGAAAACCGCCTACGATGGTTTGGTCATGTGCGACGTAGACCTACAGATGCGCCAGTCCGGCGAGTAGAGCGTATCAACTTAGGGCAAGTTAAAAGAGCACAGGGGAGACCGAAGAAAACATGGATGGAGGTAATACGATAAGACATAGAGTCTTAAGGTCTTAGTGAAGGCATATTGCTCGATAGGAATGAGTGGAAAAAGCTGATCCATGTGCCCGATCCGGCGTAATTCTCTTTTGGTTCATGTAGCCTACCCCAAATACTTGGGACAAATGGCTTAGTTGTTGTTGTTGTATTCTGATTTTTCGATCATATTTTTTTGATTTAGTTTTTGTATTTGTTTTATTTTATGATTTTTTTTGCGATTGTTTTGTATTGGATCCGGATTCGTAGACTCGGAGTCAACCCTAGTCTAAAACGGGAACTCGATCCTAGTGTATTGCTCGATTTGGTCTTTTTGATAGTCAAATTTAACCGATTTCAATTTCAAACATCATTTTTTAATATTTTAGATTTTTCATGATTTTCTGGAATTTTTCAGAATTAATTTGCAAAATTTTCAAAACTGGTGTCGATCGGTATCGCTAATCGATGTTCGGATTTTTATTTTTCAAATGGAGTTGAATTTTTATAAACGGCTTTCATATCACTTTTTAGAATCTCATTTCTATCTAAATATATTTTTTGGGATTTTTTTAAATTTATCAAAATTTGACCGGTTTTGGTGTCGACCGGTATCGCTGAAAAATTTCAGGATTTTTAATTTGAAAACCAAATTGAATTTCTCGAATCTAATTTCATAAATCTTAAAATAATATTTTCTATTTTTGATAATTTTTCGAAGCGATTCTGACACAGTAGATTTTTACCTGCATTAAAATAATATTTTCTTTTTCTTTTTCTTTTTCTTTTCCTTTTTTTCTCCCCTACCTGCCCCCGTCCTTCCCCATGCCCTGCCAACGACAGCTACAGCAGTAGCCCACTCTCCCCCATCTCCACCATACTCTCCCTCTCCCTCTCCTTTTACTTATTTTTCCATTTCTTTCTTTCTTTTCTTCTCATTCTCTCCATCACCCACTCTCTTCCACCAACTCCTCCTTCCTCCCCTTGACCGCCGGCCAACACCAGCACCACCACCAGCCATCCTCCGGCCATCTCCTCCACCAAGCTACCCCACATCATCTCCCTCTCCACTCCATCTCCAACAACAGCTACTACTACACTAACTTCAACATCACCATCTTCACCACCATTCACCACCATCACTTTCTTCCCTCTCTTCCACCATAGTCGACCACCACCACCACCACCTAGGGCCGGCCACCCTCCCCCAAAGCTCCCCTCTTCTTTCCTTCACTTCTCTCTAATTTTCACTCCTTCTCCAATTTCCCCAAAACCCATCACCTTCATCTTCTTTTTCAATCCACCATCAATCCACTGTCAATTCCTCCACTTTCACTACCAAACACCATCTCCTTTTCATCCTCCAACTCCCCAACACCACCACCTTCAACCAACACCACCACCACCAACAACAACCACCACCACCTTCACCATCAACACCAACAACAACCACAACACCAACAAACCCCACTCCACCTCCTCCACCCTAGGGGCGCCACCGGTCGCCCCTCCTCGCCGGCTGCCCCTCCGGCGGCGGCGGCACCACCCAGGCCGCTGGGCGGCCCCCACCTCCGCCCTCCTTTTTTCTTTCTTCTTTCTTTCTTCTTTCTTCCTTTCTTTCTTCCTTCTTTCCTTATTTTCCCTTCTTTCCTCTTTTACCCCATTCTTTTCCCTCAAACTCTCTCCCTTACCCCTCTACATTTTCCAGCCAACGCCACTTTCTCTCTCTTCTCTTTTCTACAACTCTATCTAACTCTCTCTCTTAGCCTCTCTCTATCTAACTAATCCTCTCTCTCCTCTCTCATTCTCCCTAATATTATATATATATATTATATTTTAATATGAATTGGTGACGTGCATGTGTTTATGGTGTTCGGGATTTTATGGCATTTTTTGGTGATTTTAGGCGAGTACAGTTTCTCTTGAACGAGCATCTATTTTATTTTAGGCGAGTACTTTCCTTGTGTTACTTCATGCCTTACTAATTCTACTCTAGGGCTCAATATAATTTAAGTGTTTTGATATCATCAATTCATTTTTAGTAACTACTACTCTAGCATTTATTTCATGATATATTGATATGTGGATGTTTTGTTATTACCATTACATGCCTAATAATTGCTACTCTAGCTTTTAATACATGATGCATCGTTATGCGAGCTGATATATGATATGCAAGTGATTTTCTAAAATTAACATGTTATATGAATACATGTTGACCATTATTATAATTCATTAACTGGTATTATACTTGCATGGATATGCCTAGATACGCTCTCGCTTAGCTCAGCTTCGCATAGCTAAATAAAAGATTAATTTATTGTTGTTATAGATATTGTTGTGAAGAGTTTGAATTGTCTCCTATATCATGTTATATGACCGGATGATTACCTGACATATGATGTTATAACTTTGTATTCAATTTACATGATACCGACATGTTAATTATCTGACCTTGACATGTTATTACTTGACACCTGATACCTGACACTTGATATCTGACACCGGTACTTAACATGTTATTACTTGACACCTGATACCTGACACTTGATATCTGACACAGGTACTTGACATGTTATCTACCTGAAACCTGATATATGACACCTGACAATTAATATGCTATCACTTGATACTTAACATATGCTATCACCTGGTACTAACACATTTGACCTGATATTGTGACACCTGACTGGATACTGTTACACCTGACACCTGTACTACATTTCATATTCATGATTAACACTTTTACGGGGACCTTGACATGATTATTATACTGCTATCATACATCTGGTACTCCTGAACTCTAGTACTCCTGAACTCCTATATCCTCTGTATTCATGTCCCCTGCATTGTTACTCTTGTTAATAGCACGGTCATACCGGCGTCTGGTAGAGCATGCCTGGTGTCGGGATGATGAGAATGTATCCCACGATCATGTTAGTATCTGACAGACCCTGAATGGAACTAAGTACCACACGGAGCAAAATGCCACGCCACACACGTGGTGGGGGCCACCTCTTGAATCTGTGGAGGTCACCTCTAGAATCCATTCCCCACACAGAACTAAGTGTCACATGGAGCAAAGTGCCACACCACACACTGGTGGGGGCCACCTCTTGAATCTGTGAGGGCCACCTCTTGAATCTGCAGGGCTACCTCCTGAATCTATCCTCCAAAGAAAATATTCCTCCCTCTTGCATGTGCTGCATGGTATTAGCATGATAAGCATTCTCAGTGCATATTAACACACACATACATGTATAATAATAACTCCAGGAGCATATGTTATTTGATCTCTCCCCTATTCGAATAATGGTACCCGCATATTGGAGTTCGGATGAGTTCTACTGAAAGTGCGGACTCCAGCGTGAACTGTCAGTGTTGTGGGACGCCGGTGGGAAAGGGACAAGAATAACAAATGATACTGATGATTATTATTGGATAACTTATATACAACATACTAATTTACCTATGCACGTAACTTGCCCTGTTATTATGATTCAACAATTCATGTTGTATGACTTGAGTTAGACATTCTGTTTTACTATATATGATTCTAGATTATTACGGGATTTTCTGATCTCTTATTTACTGACTTGTACCTGCATTACATGTTTATGTGTACCTATGCCCTCCATACTATTTTTTATGCATGTTTTCCGATTCAGATTTATTGATATACATGTATTTACTTGATTTCGGATTTACTGTCATTCCTTTAAATTCATTCACGTTACTTGTCATTTGCTTGTACATGTATGCCTGAACCACATCACTTGATCATGTACACATGTGACTGCCTGAGCACGCCAACTGGATTTATCATATGTACTCGCTGACTTGCTTTCTGACAACCCTGAATTCTCATGTCCAGATCCCGAAGTCTAGACCGTGATGGCCTTGCTGTACCTGATCAGAGTGGCGCAGCGGAAGTATGGATTAGCGGTTGCCTATCCGGACCCTCTTCTTCCAGCCTCCTCATGATCAGCTCGTGAAATTCTCATCTTGCTACTCGTGAGTACTTTCTCGTATTTCATTGTACATGCTTTTACGCTTCTTGGTGATCTTATATTCTTGATTTATTGTATCATACTTTGTGATAACTGTGTACTTGTGTTATTATTACTGGAATGTATATTATCACTGTGCTTTCATACTCTGATTCTTACCTGTACTGATGCTTAGCATATATACGTGAGAGTATTTCCGCCCGGCGTATATATGTCGCAGTAATGTCTCCGTACCTGTGGGATCGGACCATTACAGGGTGGTAACAGAGCTTAGGCTCTCACATCTTCAGTACAACCAATCGGCAAATTAATGGTAAAGAAATTTACAATTGGAATGAATGAGTCGTGATTATACAATCCAAGTACAAGTACAAATCTATTCCCTCTTGATCGTCCTTTCCTTGAATCTTGAATCTCTTCCATCTTTTTCATTTTCAGTTCCCGTCGTCCTTATACCAACTTAAGATATGGATAAACAGGTAGGGTAGCGGCAAGACAGATGTGGTTCACTCTCCTTATGTTCTAACATTCTTTTACTCTGGTACATTGCATTGTCCTATATTGGATAGTTTTCAGCTTCACATTCTATTCTTGTATTTATGGATACATCACGGTGAATCAGTACAGCAAGTGGCGAACTCATCACTTATATAATCAGATAGACTGTATCATTATATGAGGAGTGTCAGTATGAAACAGTATTCCAAATTCAGGACTTCTGCCAGATAGAGTTATGGTATTCCCTATTTTTATTATTCCAGTAGCGATCATGATTTCTTCTACCATGTTCATGGAACTCGGTGTTGGCCCAAAGGCCTTCCACTCTAGTTTTGATGATGATTAACTCATGTAGTTATGTGTACTAATAATCTTGTGATTTTAGTTTCAGATCATTAATCAAGTTATTAGTTGGTGATTAGCTTCAACAAGATGATTTGGAAGCTACCCACATGTTGATTCATGAGCCCGAGCGTCAAAGATCATATATAGCACTTGCTCGGTGGATCAAGGAGTTTTGAATCGAGTCGGCTTGGAGATTGCGCTCTACAAGAAGACTTCGGTACCATAGTTTAGTTTTGAGTTTAGATCCCAAATTGTAAAGATTAGAATAGTATGATAATGCTCAAGTTCACAACACACACGTTTCATGTTTTGAATATTGGTTTTCGTTTTTCGGTTTTAGGTTTAACCGATCTTGGTTTACATGAATAGATTTTATATCAAAACAAGTTTACATGGTTTAATGTATATTAGATTTGTTCTATATACATGCATGCTTCAACTATTTTAAACAAACTTAGTTTGATAGTCTACTTCATGAGTTTTATGTTTTGGTAATTCTAACAAAACATATTTTGGAATCAAATACAAAAACATGATATTTAATCATGATACTTAAACTTGATATTTCAACATGATATTCATGTGTTTCATACTTTTTGTATTTGGATGAGATTTAGACAAAGTGTATTTTCTATTCAAGAATTCAAGTTTTAGAAAATACCGGTTTTGGTTTTTGGCAAAATTTCTATGACACAAAAATAGTCAAATATGTTTGAAATTTGTGTTGGGATTTTAACACAAGTTTGTATTTCAATGTAAAATGACAAAACTATTTTTGTGAAATTTTAGAGATTTTATGGGATTTATTATAATATATTTTAATCCAGTTTTCTGTTCCAGGCTTCAACCAAGTCGACTAGTTACATGACAAGTCGACTAGGCATTAAGTCGGTCGACCGACGTGCACAGAGCTGTGCACGTCTGGCAGCTTTGGAGCGGTCGACCAGGCGGTCGACCGACTGTTAACAGAGTTGCTCTCTGTTTGTTTCGGTCGACGGGCGGTCGACCGGTAGCTGACAACGGTCAAAAATTGACCGTTGGGCGGTCGACCGTGCGGTCGACCGACAGGGCAATTCTGGCAAAAATAGCTGCCAACGGCTAGTTTCTAGATTTGCCTATATATACCCCCATTTGCAAGAGTTTTTCTCCAAGAATTTTTGGGCTAAAATTTCCATTCTCTCAGGTGTTTTTGCTGCAATCAAAATAGATTTTTGGATTCAAATTGAACAATCTTTTTGGTGTTTTCATTAGGGTTTGAAAAATCAAAGAAAAGGGTTTTAGGAAAAGCTTTTGAATTGAACTTCTCTATCTTGGTTTCATTTATTTCCCAAAGATTTTTTTTGAGTTGCTGGTTTCAAACCCCTTGGTTTTCTCCACACTTGAGCTAAAATCTACTATCTTCTCTATAGGATTTTGTGTGGGAAAAAGAGATTGTTTTGTGGTTGTTGTTTGAAACCACTAAGTTGTAAACCCTATTTAGCTTGGCTTTGTGCCTTTCCCTCATTGTGTTGAGGAAGTTTTGCTATTGGGTTGTATCCCTCAAGGTTGTGAGGTGATCTTTGTATTGGGTTAAGTTTGCCTCAAGGAGGTAGTTGTTGCTGGCTTGGAGTTTGCCTCAAGAGGAGGTTGTGGTTTGTAAGGAGAGGAGTTGGGTACTCCTTGTATTGTGATTGCCCCAAATCCTCGGTGGAGGTTCCCTTTGTGGGAGTCCTTTGTGGACAAGCTAGTGGACTTAAAATCCTTCTGGGTGAAGGCGGGGATGTAGAGCTGGGTGCTCGAACCTCGATAACATATCTTGTTGTTTGCGCTTGATCCATTGGCTCTCTCTATCTCTCTCTTTACTTTGTGCCTTGCAACTATTCATATTGTGCATTCATATTGCTTGGCTTGGTTGTGTGTGAATCATTTGTTGATCACACTTGAGTGTAAATTGCAATTAGTTTTTAAATTTCGCATTTAATTCTCAAGATTAGCATTGTCACCTATTCACCCCCTCTCTAAGTGGCTTTTCAATTGGTATCAGAGCTAGCGCTCCTGATATTTAGGTTTAACCACCTAGGAGTGAGATCTTGATTTGCTAATCTTCATTTGCATTATCATTTGCACTCATACTAGTTTGCACTCATGGCTAGCCCTCCTATGTTTGACCATTTTAGACTTGATGCTTGGAAGGTGGACATGACTAAGCATTTAAAAACTTTAGGTCATCTAGTTTATCAAGCCATCACTATAGAAACCCTCCCTAATAGTAGCAAGTATAAGAAAGCCAATGCACTTGCACTTAGAACACTTAGAGCATCTCTCAATGAATATCTTGTACATATTTTTGATCATTATGATTCAGCTTTTGCAGTTTGGAGCATCTTGACGTCTCTCGAGCTTCCAAGGATTATCAACAAGACGAGGAGATCTAAAAGAGAAAAGTCCGAAGAGCAATGCCTCATGGTCCAAGGGAAGAACTCCCTTGAGGTACATTCGGATTCCCCTCTATATGATAGCTCTAGTTCCTATTGTCATGGATGTTTTGAAGTTCAAACTTTAAATATGAAACTTGCTCAAAAGCTTGAAAATTTGTTGGAAAAACATAATTTGTTGAAAGATGATAATCTTGTTTTGAAAAATGAATTAAAGGATTTATGCTCAACCTTTGAAACTGTTTTGTAAGAGAAGGGAGAGATTGCTAGTGAACGTGATTCACTAAGATCTCAACTAGACCTTGCCCTAAATGAAATTGAAGTTTTAAAAGGAAAAAATGATTGTGATGATATTTTGGAGAACAATAAGGTTTTATCTTCAAAATTAGATCTTGTTTTTAAAGAAAATGTTACTTTGAAAAATGAAATTGATTTCATAACAAAAGAATTGGATTTGGTTTTGATTAAAAATAAATCTTTGCTAAAAGAGATTGATATTCATGTTTGTCATGCTAGTGTAGCTTCTTGTTCTAGTACACCCATCGCATGTTCCACTTTATCTTCTAACATTGAAAAGGATATACTTATTTTGAAGAAAAGTGTTGATAGTTTGGGCTCCACCTTGAGCCATTGTGCCATGAACCACACACGTTTGGAGACCTTGGTTCGCAAGAAACAAGCTCCAACCTTGCATGCACACTCATCACGACATACACATGCTTTTCATGATCACCATCATCATATGTATACTCACGTGTACACATGTACACATTGTGGTCGAAAAGGCCACCTTGCTAGATTTTGCTATGATAGATTACATATTGAAAATATAGCAACTAATCTTGTTTGGGTTAGGAGAGATACTAACCCCCGTGGACCCACAAGAAAATGGGTACCAAGATCCACCTCTTTGATGTTTGATGTAGGTGGAGGCTCTCGCATAACGTGAGAGTGTTGGTGCCTTGAGGTGGATGCATTCTAAGCTAAAAGGAGAACCATTTGGATGCTTCACTCTCAAGGGGATTTGGTGGGAGGACCACCGTGGTTTGGAGAACTAGAGATGCACCTTCATCGGTTTTGGTATCATTCTCTAACTCCCATTTTTATTTGCATGCTTTTCATGTTCATCTATTTATAGCATGCCATGGTTTGTTGTTCATTATACTTGTGCCATGTTCATTAGATCAAGGTTGTACATGTTTAGTTACTTGAGTACCCATGCTTCATATGAATCTATATTTAGTGTCTCACCTTGTTTAAACTAACATGTATGCTTTAGATCTAATGTACATGCATATGCATAATGATCATTTGATGTTCATGAATTTTGTTTTAATGATTCATGTTTTGATAATTGAACTTGTGTTATAATAGCTAAACAATTGTGATGTGTTTTATGATCTTTATTTTTGCCACATGCTTTGATGTTTTGATATTATGTATATCATGATTCTTATAGCATGTAGATTTACTTAATGATCATTTTTGTAATATCCTTGATTTATGACTCGTTTTATGCTTTGAATATATGCTTAGATGTTAGTTTTCATTAAAACTAGGATTTATACTTGTACATAGAATGGGCCACAAATAAACCTTTATATATGCTTGTGCTTGGATGCCTATTTGTACCCATTAGATGTTCTAGTATAGTCTAGTTTTGATGATTCATGCATTCAAACATGTATTCCTATTTTTGATGTGTTTTCTATGATAAGGTGTTTTCACTTCATGGATATGTCTATTTTATCAAACCTTAAGATATACATGTATGCCCCTTGAGTCATTTGCTTTTCATGCAAATCTATATTTTGGACTCAATTGTGTTTAGGGATATGTATGTATACTTTTGTTTTGTCAAGACATACATATGCCTTGAAGTTTAAATTGTTTTGATGATTTTTCGTGTTTTTAGGAAATTTCTTTTAGAAATGAAAATTTAGTCTTTCATGTGTTCATGTTTTTAAAGGAATTTCATCATGAGCTTGACTGTAAATTTTCATGATTATGTGTTCTCACATTATACTCGTACACTCACTTTATTTGTTTACTCATGATTTATTTTCATGAGACCTTGACTTGGGCTTTATGGATTTGAGTGTTTAGTGATCATGTGATTTTCATGTTTCATGAAAAATATTTTCGTGTTATTTCTTACTTGAAGGATTTCGTACTAGTTTACCCTCCATTTAACTAGCTGCGATATTCTTCAATTTGGTAGAGATTTTCAAACAAACTATAATTTCAGATCTATTTTTGAAAACCCCTACCTTCAATGGGAGGATGGATGGGAGATCATGTTCATGTATGCTTTAAAATGAAAATCATTTAAAACTTGAACCATGATTGGGAGGTTAGTAATATGAGATATACATTTGATCTTATTGTTGTTTCAATTGGTATCATTGAATTCTTTCAATTGGTATCAATCTTGACCTTTATTGTATACTCATATATGTTTGTATGTATGTATGCTTCATTTCAAGAATATCAATTTCAATTGGTATCTATTTTCATACATATATATGTTTTATTTGTGCTTATTATGTCCCTATATCTTTAAGCACAAGATTTTGTTTATGATAAGCTTGAGCTTCAACTTTGTTTCAATTGATTTAGTTTTCAATTGGTATCTTAATTCGAGCCTTATCATAGTTTTTATTGGTATTTCATAAAGGGGGAGAAAATTTTGTATTGTTTCTTTCAATTGGTATTTAGTATTCCACTCCCGTCCCGTACTTTATGATAGAAAATAATAATTTCAATTGGTATTAAGATCTATGTTTACTTTTTAATTGGTATCAACATTTATGTTTAGAAATTCAAAATTTGTTATGTTTAATTTCAATTGATATCAAAATTGTTTATTTACAATTGATATGATATTTGTTTACTTATCAATTGGCATCAAGATTTTTGTTTTTCAATTGTTATAGTTTCACTTTTAAATTGGTATCAATATGCACTTCCTTGACACATTTTTTAATTGGTATCATATTTGAGTTTAGACAAAAAAGGGAAGAACATCCCTTGTTTTTGATTCCTTGTTTTGAATATAAAAAGAATATGTGTTTATTAGTTTTATAAATAAGGGGGAGAAGAATTTCTCTTAATCAGTATATGTTTCCATTAGTTTTGTTTTTAACCCCTTTGTTGATGATTGACAAAAAGGGGGAGAAGAATTTGAGTTTATATGCATGTTTGTGTATGCATGTTTTTATGTTTTAGTATGATTTATTAAAGTTTAATTGGTATCATTTAATATGTTCATTTTTTTGGTATCAAGAGCCTCATTAGTTTTGTTGGTATCAAGAGCTTCAATAGTTTTATTTTGCAAATTGGTATTGGTATCAAGAGTTTGTTTTGAAAACGTACTTTGTTTTGTTTAACTTGTATCAAGAGCATGTTTTAGAACTTGATGTTTAATTGATATTAAGAGCATGTTTTCGATCTTTATGTATTTTATGCATGTTGATGCATATATGTTTAAGAGCTTACATTACATATCTATTTGTTTATTCCTATGCATGAGTTAAGGGGGAGCTTCTTTGAAGCTAAACTTTAATCCATGCATATATAACTCCATGAGTTTTGTCATCATCAAAAAGGGAGAGATTGTTGGCCCAAAGGCCTTCCACTCTAGTTTTGATGATGATTAACTCATGTAGTTATGTGTACTAATAATCTTGTGATTTTAGTTTCAGATCATTAATCAAGTTATTAGTTGGTGATTAGCTTCAACAAGATGATTTGGAAGCTACCCACATGTTGATTCATGAGCCCGAGCGTCAAAGATCATATATAGCACTTGCTCGGTGGATCAAGGAGTTTTGGATCGAGTCGGCTTGGAGATTGCGCTCTACAAGAAGACTTCGGTACCATAGTTTAGTTTTGAGTTTAGATCCCAAATTGTAAAGATTAGAATAGTATGATAATGCTCAAGTTCACAACACACACGTTTCATGTTTTGAATATTGGTTTTCGTTTTTTCGGTTTTAGGTTTAACCGATCTTGGTTTACATGAATAGATTTTATATCAAAACAAGTTTACATGGTTTAATGTATATTAGATTTGTTCTATATACATGCATGCTTCAACTATTTTAAACAAACTTAGTTTGATAGTCTACTTCATGAGTTTTATGTTTGGTAATTCTAACAAAACATATTTTGGAATCAAATACAAAAACATGATATTTAATCATGATACTTAAACTTGATATTTCAACATGATATTCATGTGTTTCATACTTTTTGTATTTGGATGAGATTTAGACAAAGTGTATTTTCTATTCAAGAATTCAAGTTTTAGAAAATACCGGTTTTGGTTTTTGGCAAAATTTCTATGACACAAAAATAGTCAAATATGTTTGAAATTTGTGTTGGGATTTTTAACACAAGTTTGTATTTCAATGTAAAATGACAAAACTATTTTTGTGAAATTTTAGAGATTTTATGGGATTTATTATAATATATTTTAATCCAGTTTTCTGTTCCAGGCTTCAACCAAGTCGACTAGTCACATGACAAGTCGACTAGGCATGAAGTCGGTCGACCGGCCGGTCGACCGACGTGCACAGAGCTGTGCACGTCTGGCAGCTTTGGAGCGGTCGACCGGGCGGCCGACCGACTGTTAACAGAGTTGCTCTCTGTTTGTTTCGGTCGACCGGGCGGTCGACCAGTAGCTGACAACGGTCAAAAATTGACCGTTGGGCGGTCGACCGTGCGGTCGACCGACAGGGCAATTCTGGCAAAAATAGCTGCCAACGGCTAGTTTACAGATTTGCCTATATATACCCCATTTGCAAGAGTTTTTCTCCAAGAAATTTTGGGCTAAAATTTCCATTCTCTCAGGTGGTTTTGCTGCAATCAAAATAGGTTTTTGGATTCAAATTGAACAATCTTTTTGCTGTTTTCATTAGGGTTTGAAAAATCAAAGAAAAGGGTTTTGGGAAAAGCTTTTGAATTGAACTTCTCTATCTTGGTTTCATTTATTTCCCAAAGATTTTCTTTGAGTTGCTGGTTTCAAACCCCTTGGTTTTCTCCACACTTGAGCTAAAATCTACTATCTTCTCTATAGGATTTTGTGTGGGAAAAAGAGATTGTTTTGTGGTTGTTGTTTGAAACCACTAAGTTGTAAACCCTATTTAGCTTGGCTTTGTGCCTTTCCCTCATTGTGTTGAGGAAGTTTTGCTATTGGTTGTATCCCTCAAGGTTGTGAGGTGATCTTTGTATTGGGTTGAGTTTGCCTCAAGGAGGTAGTTGTTGTTGGCTTGGAGTTTGCCTCAAGAGGAGGTTGTGGTTTGTAAGGAGAGGAGTTGGGTACTCCTTGTATTGTGATTGCCCCAAATCCTCGGTGGAGGTTCCCTTTGTGGGAGTCCTTTGTGGACAAGCTAGTGGACTTAAAATCCTTCTGGGTGAAGGCGGGGATGTAGAGCTGGGTGCTCGAACCTCGATAACATATCTTGTTGTTTGCGCTTGATCCATTGGCTCTCTCTCTATCTCTCTCTTTACTTTGTGCCTTGCAACTATTCATATTGTGCATTCATATTGCTTGGCTTGGTTGTGTGTGAATCATTTGTTGATCACACTTGAGTGTAAATTGCAATTAGTTTTTAAATTCCGCATTTAATTCTCAAGATTAGCATTGTCACCTATTCACCCCCTCTCTAGGTGACTTTTCACTCGGGTATTCTCAGAACTGATATGCAGTCAGGTTATTATTCAGAGGACAGCATTCGGGACTCATTTCGGTTATTATGAATTCATGATCGTATTCTCAGAGGACCAACTCCTAGCAGTCTTTATTTATTTGGTGGACCATGAGCTCTTCTAGCCTCGCCAAGTGAGGTTGTGTTCTAATCACGCGTGAACCTAACCAGATGTGGGCTTCGCTACACCCTGGTGCTCAGCATTTAGCGTCGTGTTACGCGCTGGCTTCGCCGCGTGAGCTCCACCAAGTGTGAGCCTTGC
This sequence comes from Agave tequilana, assembly GCA_038442645.1. Lineage (NCBI taxonomy): Eukaryota > Viridiplantae > Streptophyta > Magnoliopsida > Asparagales > Asparagaceae > Agave > Agave tequilana. The sequence goes on from JAVJIF010034565.1 coordinate 45,403, forward strand.
AGAACATTAGCTCCGCCGCACCCTAATGCTTAACGCCTGAGTTGTGTTATGCGATGGCCTCACCTAGGCTTGGCTTCATCAGTAGCTAGTCCCTTCAGTGCTTAGCACTCTAGCAGTTCCTCGAATTTCCCCCGCCTAGCGTGTTTTCATGGATCCGATGAACAGGGTTTTCTCACTGTATCTGAGCTATCTTCATAATCCTTATGAATGATCCACTCAGCCAATCTTGCAGGGGCCAGATATCTTCTACATGTTTCGTTTGCATCGGGTTATCATTCAGAAGTCAGTATTCAGAATTCTCCATGGTTATTCTATATTCTTGGCTATATCTTTCAGAGTTAGCAATGCCCAGTATGTAGAAATTCTTAATTATTGGTCTTCTTATGTATGCTCAGTATTATCAGGGTTTTCTTTGTCTTTTGTATTCTGATCTATTCTCAGATAATTAATATGTATGCAGCACATCGGTAATTCTACTACAAACTCTTTGTCAAGGACAGCTTCATGCCATGCAGGGTTTAATATTATATTATGGATTTCAGCACTATAGATTTCATCAGCTTTGCTTCACTGTCTGAAAGAAGTATTATTGATTATCTCACCAAGTCAGCTCACTTTATATTATTCAGAATGGGTCAGTTTTCTGAAGTTCTCGCAGTATTCTTTTATCAGCAGATAACAGGTCAGTATTATTAAGGCACCGTCAAAGGATATATACGGCGGAAGTGCAGTAATGTCTAAGTCCTGAGTTTAGCGTTCAATCGATTTGTGAGAACTGCCCTCAATTATTCATATCTTGATTGGTATAATCTTCGTTCCTATCATTTCTATGTTCATCTTCCCCTTATTGAAATTTCGAGGACGAAATTTTTATAAGGTGGATGGAATGTAACACCCCGTTCCTGGAATACGTACTTAGATACGTATTCTGATTTTTTGATCATATTTTTTTGATTTAGTTTTTGTATTTGTTTTGTTTTATGATTATTTGTACGATTGTTTTGTATTGGATCCGGATTCTTGGACTCGGAGTCAGCCCTAATCTGAACCGGGGACCCGATCCTAGTGTATTACTCGATTTGGTCTTTTTGGTAGTCAGATTTGATTGGTTTTAGTTTCAAACATCGTTTTCCAATATTTTATATTTTTCATGATTTTCTGAAAATTTTCAAAATTAATTTGTAAAATCTTCAAAACTGGTGTCGATCGGTATCACTGACCGATTTTCAGATTTTTAGTTTCCAAATAGAGTTGAATTTTTAGAAACGGCTTTCACATCACTTCTTAGAATCTCATTTTCTATCTAAATATATTTTTTGAGATTTTTCTTAATTTATCAAAATTTCACCGATTTTGGTGTCGACCAGTATCGCCAGAAAATTTCAGGATTTTTAATTTGAAAATCAGTTTGAATTTATCGAATCTGATTTCATCAAGTATCTTAAAATAATTATTTTTTATTTTCGAGAATATTTCGGAGCGATTTTGAAACAGTCAATTTTTACTCGCATTAAAATAATATTTTCTTTTTCTTTTTTCTTTTTCTTTTCCCTTTCTTTCTCCCCTACCTGCCCCTCGTCCTTCCCCATGCCATGCCAATGACAGCTGCAGTAGCAGTCCACTCTCCCCTCTCCCTCTCCCTCTCACACTCCTTTTATTTATTTTTCCAGTTCTTTCTTTCTTTTCTTCTCATTCTCTCCATCACCCACTCTCTCCCACCAACTCCTCCTTCGTCCTCTTGACCGCCGACCAACACTAGCACCACCTCCAGCCATCCTCCGGCCATCTCCTCTACCAAGCCACCACACATGATCTCCCTCTCCAACTCTATCTCCAACAACAACTACTATTACACCAACTTCAACATCACCATCTTCACCACCATCACCTTCTTCCCTCTCTTTTACCATGGTCGACCACCAGCACCACCACCTAGGGTCGGCCACCCTCCCCCCAAGCTCCCCTCTTTTCTCCTACACTTCTCTCCTCTTCAATTTTCACTCTCTTCTCCAATTTCCCAAAACCCATCACCTTCATCTTTTCTTCAATCCACCATCAATCCACTACCAATTTCTTCACTTCCACCACCCAACCACCATCTCCTCCTCCTTCAACTCCCCAACACCACCACCTTCAACAACCACCACCACCAACAACCACCACCACCTTAACCATCAACACCAACAACAACCACAACAACAACATCAACAAAACCCCACTCCACCTCCTCCACCCTAGGGGAGCCGCCGGCCGCCCCTCCTCGCCGGCCGCCCCTCTGGCGGCGGCGGCCAAAGCCGCCGGCCAGACCCCACCTCCCCCCTCCTCTTTTCTTTCTTCTTTCTTTCTTCTTTCTTCCTTTTCTTTCTTCCTTCTTTCCTTATTTTCCCTTCTTTCCTCTTTTACCCCCTTATTTTCCCTTAAACTCTCTCCCTTATCCCTCTACATTTTCCAGCAAACCCCTCTCTCTTCTCTTTTCTACAACTCTATCTAGCTCTCTCTCTCTCTTGTAGCCTCTCTTTATCTAACTAATCCTCTCTCTCTCCTTTCTCATTCTCCCTAATATATATATATATATATTAATATGAATTGGTGACGTGCACATGTTTATGGCGTTCCGGGATTTTACGGTATTTTTTGGTGATTTTAGGCGAGTACAGTTTCTCTTGAACGAGCATCTATTTTATTTTGGGCGAGTACTTTCCTTGTATTGCTTCATGCCTTACTAATTCTATTTAGGGCTCGATATAATTTAAGTGCTTTGATATCATCATTCATTTTTAGTAACTGTTACTCTAGTAGTTATTGCATGATATATTTGTTGACCCAAAAGGTTACACTCTCCATTTGTTTAGAGTTTTGATGATAACAAAACACTTAAGAGCTATATTGATACTAATAAGTTTGTTCAAGATGAGTTTCAGGTTAGTAATATTTTGAAGGCCATTGTTTAGCTTTTGCAAGACTTTCTAGGTTCATGGAGCAAATAAGGCAAATGGCACAAGAAGGAATGTTCATAGAAGAAAAGGATCTAGCATGACATTGCATGGCTTTGCATGGCTCAAGAGACTTCATTAGTTTTGTTTTTACTTTTATAGTTTTGTTAAAGAATAGTGGATAGGTTGAAGCTCAAATATACACACATAAATTCAATACGTTTGGTTTTTGATTGAATCGGTTTTGAATTTCAAGTACATATATCGGGTTTTGGATTTGAACCAGTTTTAGTTCTGTTGATTTACTTGACACCTTTTTACTTTTCTTATCATAACTTTTTATTCTTATATTCAAATAATATGATTCAACTTGCATTTCAAAGATAACTTTCAGATATAAATTTCTTATTCAATAATCATTTTCAGATTCAAATTTTAAGATGTAAAATATTTGGTTGAACTCTGTTCTTGTTCTGAAAACAGCTTACAGTTTCTGTTTTGACACCTGTAAATGTTTTATTAATAACTTTCTCATCCAAAATGATATTGAGTTAATTTTAGTTGCATAAAAAAGAAGACTTAAAGATCTACAAATTATTCCTATATATCTTATTCTGAATTCGAACGTTTGCAGCCTGAAAAATGTGCTCAAAGTTGATCAATCTGCCAGATTGACAGTAATGGCTAATTTTCTGGAGGCTGATTTTTAACATGTTTTCAAAATGTGTTTAAGTTTAAATAAAACGTGGTTAGCTGTATTAGAGGGTCAATTTCTTCCTCTTATATTCAGGTAAAACTTTTCTATGTTTACTCTTCCTCAATCCTATATAAAGGGGTCATTAGGGTAGAGGTTTTCACAACAAGCATTGGCAAAAATATTCAAAGTTTTCAAAGGCTTTCAAAAGAGTTTGATCCTTGATTTTTGTGCTGAAGAATCTCTCATCGCTGAAGTTTTATTTTCTAAACTCTCTGAATTTCATTTTCTTTTTCCACTTACAATATTTGAGCTTCAATTCTAACCATTATTCTACAGGGTTCTTGTAAGGGAAAGAGGCTTTTGCAAAAGATAGTTTGTGGTCTTTTGATCACTAAGAGAGAACTTGTACTTGAGATTGTGGAGTTGGGTACTCCGGTGTGATTGTAACTCTTTGTGAATTTATAGTGGTTAGAAATCCTTCTGGGTGAAGGCGGGGATGTAGAGCTGGTGCTCGAACCTCGGAAAAATTCTCGGTGTTTGCGTTTGGTTTACTTGCTCTTATCTCTTACATTATATTCTTTACTTAAATTACTTGCTTGTATGTAATTGCAATTAATTTTTAAATTCCGCATTAAGTTCACTAGATTAGCATTATCACCTATTCACCCCCCTCTAGGTGATTTCAATTGGTATCAGAGCCTACGCTCCTGATATTAGGTTTAACCGCCTAGGAGTGAGATCTTGGTTTGCTAGTCTACATTTGCATTTTCATTTGCACACATTTAGTTTGCACTCATGGATAGCCCTCCTATGTTTGACTTTTCTAGACATGATATTTGAAAGGCCAAGATGAGTTGTCATTTAAAAAGCCTAGGACATCTAGTTTATCAAGCCACTACCAAAGAATCCCTCCCCAATGGTAGCAAGCATAGAAAGGCCAATGCATTAGCCCTTAAGACACTTAGAGCATCTCTTAATAAAGATCTATTACATATATTTGCTCACTATGATTCAGCTTTTGCAGTGTGGAGCATCTTGGCTTCTCCCGAGCTATCAAGGATCATCAATAAGTTGAGGAGATCTAGGAGAGACAAGTCCGACGAGCATTGCCTCATGGTCCAAGGGAATGACTCCCTTGAGGTACAATCGGAATCTCAACTAGATGATAGCTCTAGTTCCTATTGTTATGGGTGTTTAGAAGTTCAAACTTTAAATATGGAACTTGCTACAAAGCTTGAAAATTTTTTAGAAAAACATTTGTTGGCCCAAAAGGTTACACTCTCCATTTGTTTTTGGTTTTGATGATGACAAACCAAATATGAGCTATTTGGTACTAATAAGTTTGCTAAGATAAGTTTCAGGTTTGTACCATGTTTGGAGGCCATTCGCTTAGCTATTGCAAGAACTTCTAAGTTCCACAAAGCAAGGAAGGCAAATTGCACATCAAGGAAGGATCATAGAAGAGAAGGCTCTAGCAAGGCATTGGATGGCTCAAAGACTTGAAGATAGCACTAGAAGTCTTCATGTATTTTGTTTTTCAGTTTATAGTATGTTAAAGAATAGTGGATAGGTTTGAAGCTCTATCACACACGTTTTTGCGCACATGCTCGTTCCAAAATAATTTCTTATAAATTATATAAAAATATTTTGCATACAAGTTTTTGCCTACAAATACATCTTTATGTTTAATTCTATTCCCTGTTCAAAAGTATTTTTGTTAAAATCAAAATCCTCTTTATTTTCTTTTCCAAAAATGATTTTTGACCTGATCCGGTCGACCGGGGCAGTCGACCGAGTCTGTGTCAGCCTGGTCCGGTCGACCGGACCAGTCGACCGCAGTTCTGGTAGATGCACGTATCAGTGTGCATGTCTGCCAGTCGACCGGGGTGGTCGACCGATATATTATTTTTGCTCACAGGTTTTTTCAGTCGACCGGGTCGGTCGACCGCTAGCCTATAACGGTCGAATTTTTGAACTACCGGTCGACCGGCCCAGTCGACCGATGTGACCATTGAACAGTAACGGGCAAATTTTAAGTGAGCTGTTTATTTTTGTCTTTTGTTTTTAAAAATTCGTTTAAGGATATATTTTGAGTTAATTACCTCCTAAACTTCAGTAATTATGTTTTATCCCTAAACCCTAGCCCTCTCCTATAAATAGGGGTGTTTGGGAAGAGATTTGTTACAACAATTATTGCTAAAAATTCAAAAGTTTAAGGCTTTCAAAGTTCTTGGTTTTTGTGCTAAATTCTCTCAATTTTCTGAAGGGTTTTTCAAAAGTTTTTCTCTGATTTCAATTTCTTTTCCTTACACACAAAAGAGCTTCAATTCTACTCATTATTCTCTAAGGACCTTTGTAAGGGAAGAGATTTTTGAAAGAGAGAGTTTGTGGTCTTGTGACTACTCAGAGATTCTTGTGATTGTATTTGAGGAGTTGGGTACTCCGGTTGTAATTGTTCTTTGTGATAGTGGAAGTAGCTAGAATCCTTCTGGGGAAGGCGGGGAGTAGAGCTGGGTGCTCGAACCTCGATAACATATCCTTGTGTTTGCGATTAGTTTACTTTCTTGCACACTTTACTTTACTATTCTTGCTCTTATTCTTGCTCATCATAATCATTGTCATATTTACTTGCTTGCATTCATCTTGTGAATCTTGATTGGTATTTGTTGTAGCTTTAAATTTTTAATTTGTCCCTTGATTAGCTTTGTCACCTATTCACCCCCCCCCCTTTAGGTGACTTTTCAATTGGTATCAGAGCTTGGACTCTAGGTTTGGCTTAACATCCATAGAGAGATCCTTAAAACTTGCTAATCAACATTTTCATTTCATTCATTCATCACTAGTAAACATGGCCGACAACATTAAATCCCCACCTAAATTTGATGGCCTCAATTTCCCAATTTGGAAGGTTAGGATGACTATATTTTTGCAATCTTTGGGTAGCTTAGTAGCCAAGTCCTTGACCAAACCCTATGAAGCACCCGATGGTGATGAGAGCACTTGGACCGACCTTGACTTTAAACTATATGAGGCTAACTCCAAGGCCCAAAATTCCCTATTAACTGCCTTGAATGAGGATGACCTTACACGGGTAATTCATTGCCAATCCGCCTATGAGATTTGGCAACACTTATTGGTCACACACGAGGGGACTTCACAAGTCAAGAGAGCTAAGATAGATCTCTTGAGGTCCCAATATGAGTCATTTAAAATGCTTGATGATGAGTCTATTGATAGTATGGCTACAAGGTTTACTAAAATCACTAATGGTCTTTCTTCCTTAGGTGATGACATCTCCAACGATCAAAAGGTGCGGAAAGTAATTCGGGCTCTTCCTTCATCATGGGAGATCAAGGCCACCACCTTGAAGGAGTTGAACGACAAGGACGAGATGGACCTCATTAGTCTCATTGGGAACCTAAAGACCCATGAGATGGAGAAGAAGGCAAGAGAAGAGGCCACTACTTCAAAGAAGAAATCCATAGCCTTCAAGACTTCATCCACCAATGATGACGATGAAGATGACGAAGAAGAAGATGAGGAGCTTACTCTACTTGTTCGCAACGTCAAGAGGATGTACCGGAAGAACAAGCTCAACTTCCGGAGAAAATTTGAAGGCAAAGAGGAGCGGAGGATCATATGCTACAATTGCCGCAAACCCGGACATATCATGGCGGATTGTCCGGAGTTCAAGAAGAAAATGACTTCCTCCTTCAAGCCAAAGAAGCCGGAGGAAAAGAAAGCTTACAAAGCTACGTGGGATTCGGAAAGCGAATCCGAAGAGGAGGTGGATCAAGCTAATATGTGCTTCATGGCAAACACACCCAAGGTAACCCCTCAATCCACTGATGATGAAGATGATGATGTAAGTAAGGAAGTTCTTGTGCATGCTTTTGTAGAACTTTCTGAAACTTATGATAACAAGAAACTTGAATGCATAAAATTACAAAAAGAAGTTGCTTTTCTTAAGAATGAACTTGCTATGGTTTCTAAAGAAAAAGATAATATTTCTTCTAATTTCATTTCCATGCAAAAAGAATTTTGTGCCTACAAGAGTTCTTGTAAGGCTAAATCCCCTATTATTGATGAAAAAGAAATTTCTTCTTTAAATCCAAAATGAATGATTTTGAAAAAGTTTTAAAAGATTGTGCCTTTAATACTAAGAAACTTGAAGAAAAATTTTCTAAAAAACACACATCTCATGCTAAGATTCCTCATGCTCACACTACACCTAACACGTCTCATGTTCATGCTCACAAATCACACACTCATTATGCTTTTAAATATGGTAGAGTATATAGATGCACATATTGTGGTAAAAATGGACATTTAGCTAAGTTTTGCTATGATCAACTAAATAGAACAAATAATCTTGTTTGGGTTCATGACACTAACCCTAAAGGACCCAAGAAAATGTGGGTACCAAAATCAAGTCTTAAATTGTTTGATGTAGGTACACACCAAAGCTCCAAGACGTAGGGAGCGGTGGTACCTTGATAGTGGTTGTTCAAGACACATGACATGGGACATCAACAACTTCACAACCCTATCAAGGTACTTGGAAGGTGGCACCGTCACCTTCGGGGATGACTCCAAAGGAACTATCATCGGTATAGGTAACATTCAAATTGGTGCATCTCCTATTATTGAGAATGTTGTTTTAGTAGATGGTTTAAAACATAATTTGCTTAGCATTAGTCAACTTTGTGATCGTGGACTTAAAGTTGTTTTTGATGATACTTCTTGCAAGATTTTTGATGTTAAATCCGATGTTTGTATTCTCACCGATTTTCGTGATAATAAGGTTTATATTATTGACATGCTCAATTTAGATTGTTCTACTAAATGCTTGAATGCTTTTGATGAAAATTCTTGGCTTTGGTATAGAAGACTAGGACATGCATCTTTTGACCATATTTCTAGGATTAATTCAAAGGAATTGGTGAAAGGTATACCTTGCTTGAATTTTGAGAAAGACCGCATTTGTGGTGCGTGCCAACTTGGGAAACAAACCAAGTCTTCCTTTAAACCAATCAAGGATATCATGTCAACTAGGCCTTTAGAATTAATTCATATGGATCTTTTTGGACCAACTAAAACTAAGAGTTTAAATGGAAGTAGATTTGCATTTATTTGGTTGATGATTTTTCCCGTTTTACTTGGGTTTTCTTTTTGCAAAATAAAGATCAAACTTTTTCTCATTTTAAGATTTTTCGAAAAAGAGTTGAAAAAGAAAAAGGTTTTCCGATTTTGAGAATAAGGAGTAATAGAGGTGGTGAGTTTGTTAACCAACTCTTCATGACTTATTGTGATGAAAAAGGAATTAAGCATGAAATGTCTTGTCCTAGAACTCCACAACAAAATGGAGTTGTAGAAAGGAAAAATAGAACACTTCAAGAGATGGCTAGGACAATGATAAGTGAGTATGACCTCCCTCAATATTTATGGGCCGAGGCCGTAAACACCGCATGCTATATATCAAATCGTATTTATTTATGCAAAAATTCTTCTAAAACATCTTTTGAAATGTATCATTCTAGAAAACCAAATGTTGCATATTTCAAAGTTTTTGGATGCAAGTGTTTTGTTTTAAATACTAAGGATAATTTGGGTAAATTTGATGCTAAGGCTTATGAAGCTATCTTTATTGGATATTCTTCTACTAGTAAAGCATATAGAGTTTTCAATAGATCTACACTTACCATAGAAGAATCCATGCATGTTAAATTTGAAGAATCTAATGTGGTTGTTGAGAATGTTGTAGAGTTTGAACCATTAGGTGAAGACATGGAGAGACTATCCTTGAAGGACTCACCCGCTCAAGAAGAAAAGCAAGAATCTATTGGTGATGTTCAAGAGGATAAAGAGGAAGGCACTCAACCGCTTCCTAAAGCTTGGAGATACGCTACAAATCATCCGAAGGAGCTCATCTTGGGTGATGCATCTAGAGGAGTCACAACGCGCTCCAAACTCCATGACCTATGTGGTAACTTTGCTTTCATTTCTCATTTTGAACCCAAAGGCATTCTCGAAGCTGAGACGGACCCATATTGGTTGCTTGCCATGCAAGAGGAACTCAATCAATTTGAGCGCAACCAAGTTTGGCATCTTGTTCCTAAGCCCCACGATAGACCAATAATTGGCACTAAGTGGATCTTTAGAAACAAGATGGATGAGTCCGGAAATGTCATTAGGAATAAAGCTAGGTTAGTGGCCCAAGGTTACACTCAAGTTGAAGGAATTGACTTTGAGGAGACCTTTGCACCCGTAGCACGGCTTGAAGCCATACGGATGACACTAGCTTTTGCATGTTTTAAAAATTTTAAACTTTTTCAAATGGATGTAAAAAGCGCATTTTTAAATGATTTTATTAATGAAGAAGTTTATGTTGCTCAACCTCCCGGTTTTGTTGATCATGTTCATCCCGATTTTATTTTTAAACTTGATAAAGCTTTGTATGGATTGAAACAAGCTCCAAGAGCTTGGTATGAAAGGCTTTCTAGTTTTCTCATTTCAAATGATTTTGTTAAAGGCAAAGTAGACACAACTCTTTTTACTAAGCATGTTGATAATGATATTTAATTGTGCAAATTTATGTTGATGATATAATTTTTGGATCTACTAATGAGCTTTTGTGCAAGGAGTTTGAAAAGGTAATGCAACTAGAGTTGAAATGTCTTCCATGGGTGAGCTTAATTTTTTCCTTGGACTCCAAATCAAGCAATTGTAAGACGGAACCTTCATTAACCAAGCCAAGTATGCAAAGGAGCTAGTAAAGAAGTTTGGGCTTGAAGGATCAAAGGCTTGCAACACTCAATGGCAACTACAACCAAGCTTGATAAGGACGATCAAGGTAAAAATGTTGATATTAAATTATATAGAAGCATGATAGGAAGTCTTTTATATTTAACGGCAAGTAGGCCGGATATCATGTTTAGTGTGTGTCTTTGTGCTAGATTTCAATCGTGTCCTAAAGAGTCTCATCTTATTGCGGTAAAACGCATTATTCGTTATATTAAGGGCACAATTGGAATGGGTCTTTGGTATCCGAAAACTAGAGATTTTTCAATGACTAGCTATTCGGATGCCGACTATGCGGGTTGTAGAGTAGATAGAAAGAGTACTAGTGGGACATGTCAATTTCTTGGTAATTGTCTTGTTTCATAGTCCTCTAGGAAGCAAAATTCCGTAGCTCTCTCAACCGCCGAGGCGGAGTATGTTGCCGCGGGGGCTTGTTGTGCACAAGTCCTTTGGATGAAACATACTCTCCTTGATTTTAATTTGCACTTTGATCATATAAAAATATTTTGCGATAATACTAGTACTATACACATGACCAAAAATGCAAATCAACATAGTAAGACCAAGCACATTGAGATTAGATATCACTTTCTTAGAGATCATTTTGAGAAAGGTGATATAGATATTGATTATGTTTCCACGGATTTACAACTAGCCGATATTTTCACTAAACCTCTTGATTTTGCTAGATTTTCGTTTATTTGTGGAGAACTTAATGTTTGTATTATTGAATAGACATGTTTTTCATAACCCTTTTTGATGTATGACAAAAAGGGGGAGAATAAGTTTACATGGACAAAAATAAGTTTTATGAGTTTATATGTTTTGGTTGTTTTGATGTATGACAAAAAGGGGGAGAATAAGTTTACATGGACAAAAATAAGTTTTATGAGTTTATATGTTTGGTTGTTTGGAGTTTTATGAGTTTATATGTTTTGGTTGTTTTGGTATTTTTGGTATTTTTGGTATTGTTTTGGTATTTTGGTATTTTGGTATTGTTTGGTATTTTTGGTATTGTTTTGGTATTTTTGGTATTTTTGGTATCTAGAGCAATTTTTGTGTTTTATATTTGTTTTAATTAGTTTCAATAATTGGTGCATCATTTTAATTATTGGTATCTAGAGCATATTCTTGTGTTTTATGTATAGCATAATTTGAGGGGGAGTTTTCTCCTCCCTATATTTTTGTTAATAGCCTATTTGTTTTGTCATCATCAAAAAGGGGGAGATTGTTGGCCCAAAAGGTTACACTCTCCATTTGTTTTTGGTTTTGATGATGACAAACCAAATATGAGCTATTTGGTACTAATAAGTTTGCTAAGATAAGTTTCAGGTTTGTACCATGTTTGGAGGCCATTCGCTTAGCTATTGCAAGAACTTCTAAGTTCCACAAAGCAAGGAAGGCAAATTGCACATCAAGGAAGGATCATAGAAGAGAAGGCTCTAGCAAGGCATTGGATGGCTCAAAGACTTGAAGATAGCACTAGAAGTCTTCATGTATTTTGTTTTTCAGTTTATAGTATGTTAAAGAATAGTGGATAGGTTTGAAGCTCTATCACACACGTTTTTGCGCACATGCTCGTTCCAAAATAATTTCTTATAAATTATACAAAAATATTTTGCATACAAGTTTTTGCCTACAAATACATCTTTATGTTTAATTCTATTCCCTGTTCAAAAGTATTTTTGTTAAAATCAAAATCCTCTTTATTTTCTTTTCCAAAAATGATTTTTGACCTGATCCGGTCGACCGGGGCAGTCGACCGAGTCTGTGTCAGCCTGGTCCGGTCGACCGGACCAGTCGACCGCAGTTCTGGCAGATGCACGTATCAGTGTGCATGTCTGCCAGTCGACCGGGGCGGTCGACCGATATATTGTTTTTGCTCACAGGTTTTTTCAGTCGACCGGGTCGGTCGACCGCTAGCCTATAACGGTCGAATTTTTGAACTACCGGTCGACCGGCCCAGTCGACCGATGTGACCGTTGAACAGTAACGGGCAAATTTTAAGTGAGCTGTTTATTTTTGTCTTTTGTTTTTAAAAATTCGTTTAAGGATATATTTTGAGTTAATTACCTCCTAAACTTCAGTAATTATGTTTTATCCCTAAACCCTAGCCCTCTCCTATAAATAGGGGTGTTTGGGAAGAGATTGTTACAACAATTATTGCTAAAAATTCAAAGTTTAAGGCTTTCAAAGTTCTTGATTTTTGTGCTAAATTCTCTCAATTTTCTGAAGGGTTTTTCAAAAGTTTTTCTCTGATTTCAATTTCTTTTCCTTACACACAAAAGAGCTTCAATTCTACTCATTATTCTCTAAGGACCTTTGTAAGGGAAGAGATTTTTGAAAGAGAGAGTTTGTGGTCTTGTGACTACTCAGAGATTCTTGTGATTGTATTTGAGGAGTTGGGTACTCCGGTTGTAATTGTTCTTTGTGATAGTGGAAGTAACTAGAATCCTTCTGGGGAAGGCGGGGAGTAGAGCTGGGTGCTCGAACTTCGATAACATATCCTTGTGTTTGCGATTGGTTTACTTTCTTGCACACTTTACTTTACTATTCTTGCTCTTATTCTTACTCATCATAATCATTGTCATATTTACTTGCTTGCATTCATCTTGTGAATCTTGATTGGTATTTGTTGTAGCTTTAAATTTTAATTTGTCCCTTGATTAGCTTTGTCACCTATTCACCCCCCCCCCTCTAGGTGACTTTTCAACATGATCTTTTGAAAAAGAAAAATTTTGAACTAAAAGAAGAAATGAAGGATTTGTGTTCAAATTTTGAATTGATTTTGCAAGATAAGGAAGAGATTGCTAGTGAATGTGACTCACTTAAATCTCAACTTGACCTTGCCCTAAAGGAAAATGAATTTTTGAAAAACAAAAATGATTGTGATGATGTTGTGAAAAATAATGAGATTTTATCTTCAAAATTGGATTTTATTTTAAAGATAACCATTCTTTGAAAAATGAAATTGATTTCATTACTAAAGAATTAGATCTTGTTTTAAATAAAAATAAATCTTTGAAAAAGGATATAGATAATCATGTTTGCCATGCTAGTGTAGCTTCTTCATCTAGCACATCTATTGCATGCTCCACTTTATCTTCAACTATTGAAAATGATATAAATGTTTTGAAGAAAAGTGTTGATTGTTTGGGCTCCACTTTGAGCCATTGTGCCATGAACCACACACGCTTGGAATCCTTGGTTCGAAAGAAACAAGTTCCATCTTTGTATGTACACCCTCCACGGCATACACATACTTCCCACGGTCACCACCATCACATGTATGCTCATGTGTACACATGTACACATTGTGGACGTAAGGGCCACCTTGCTAGATTTTATTATGATCGTATATATTATGAAAATTTAGCAAATAATGTTGTTTGGGTTAGGAAAGGTACTAACCCCTATGGACCCAAAAGAAAATGGGTACCAAAGACCACCCCTATGGTTTTTGATGTAGGTGTGGGCTCTCGCATCACGTGAGAGTGGCGATACCTTGAAGTTGATGCGTTCCGTGCCTAAAGAAAAACAATTTGAATGCATCACTTTCAAGGGGAGTTTGGTGGAGAGGACCACCATTGGTTTGGAGAACTAGAGAGGTGCCTTCATCAGTTTTGGTATCAATCTCTAACTCCCGTTTATATTTGCATGTTTTTTTTCATGTCATTGATTTATAACATGTCATGTTTTATTTCATTATGCCTATGCCATGTTTATTAGAATAGTGATATACTTGTTAGTTATTTGAGACACTCTTGTTTAAAATGGACTTATATCATTGTGTTCTCACTTTGTTTTTATAACTAATATGTATGTCCTAGATCTAATGTACATGCATATACATAATGATCATATGATGTTTATGATTTTTGTTTTGATACTTCATGTTTTGATTAGTATGTTAAATGCCATGATTATTAGACCATTGACATGCATGTATAGCTTTTGAGTTCACCCATGTTTATATTGACACATATGTTATGTTCTCACCCTTGTTTAGCTATCGTGTCTTTCATAGTTCTAATAGCATGTGGATTTACATAATGATTGTTTTATGTTTGTAATGATGATTTATGTCCCATTTTATGCTACATGATTTGATTAATTGTTTAGATGTTAGTTTTCATTAAGACTAAGATATATACTTGTACATATTATAAGCCACAAATAGATCATTATATGTTTGTGCTTGAACGCTCTTTGTACCCATAGATGTGCTAGTATAGTCTAGTTTTGATGATTCATGCATTCTAACTTGTATTCCCTATTTTGGATATGTTTTATGATCTTGTGTTTAACTTCATGTATATGTCTATTTTGCCAAACTTTAAGATATACATGTATACCCTTTGAGTCATTTACTTTTCATGCAAATCGTTATTATAGACTTAAATTGTGTTTAAGGATATGTATGTATACTTCTTGTTCTGTCCAAACATTCATATGCCTTGAAGTATGAATTGGGTTTAATGAAAATTTAGTTTTGATGAGTCTCATGTTCTCATGTTTTCATGTCCAAACATTCATATGCCTTAATTGAGCTTAAGTGTATGTTTTCATGATAGTGTGTTTCACATTACACTTGTACACTCTCCTTATTTAATGGTTTCTCATGGTTTTGTTTTCATGAGTATGATATGCGCTATATAGATTTTGAGTATTTTTAGTGCCATGTGATTTACATGTGTTTCATAAAAAACAAGTTTGTTTTATTCCTTACTTGAAGGATTTCGTACTAGTTTACAAGTTTTTCCATTTAACTAGTTGCTATATTCTTCGTTTTGGTAGTTTTTCAAATATACTTTATATTCAAACCTATTTTTGAAAACCCTACCATCTAAGGGCGGTTGGTTGGGCGACCATGCCTTGTATGTTATTATTGAAAATCATTTTAAAACATTTGCATGAAATGGGTGGTAGGTTATATGAGGTATACACTTGATCTTATTATTGTTTCAATTGGTATCAATATTGACATTCTTTTTGTATACTCATATATGTTTAATTTGTACTCAATAATATCACAAATTTTAGTTTTGCCAAACTTGATTTTTAATGAATGTCATATTTAAATTGATTATCTTTCAATTGGTATCATGATTCACTTATATTGATATTTTTTTGGAAGAATATGTTTTATTGCTTACTTGGACCCCTTGTTGATGATTGACAAAAAGGGGGAGAAGTATTTAAGTTTATATGCATATTTATACAAGAACATAGTTTGGTTAGTTTGATTTGTTATTGGTATCAAGAGTATTATTTCAGAACATGTTCATGTAAAGATTTATTTTAGTATTAAAAGCTTGTTTTATGCATATCTATGCATTGTTATTATTTATTGGTTGTTTCCTAACCCTTTTTGATGTATGATAAAAAGGGGGAGAAGTATTGGTGATTTCATGTTTTGGTTTCATATTTTGTACATGTTCATATTTGTACATGTTTATCTCATATATGTATATGTAGGTTTCATGTTTTATACATATTCATATATGTATATGCTTTCATGTTTTATACTTGATAAAATAGAGTATCATTTGAGGGGGAGTTTTTATATCCTTTTTATATCTTGAGTACATGTTTCTGTTTTGACACCTGTCAATATTTTATTGATAACTTTCTCATCCAAACTGATATTGAGTTGAATTCAGTTGCATTAAAAAGAAGACTTAAAGATCTACAAATTATTCCTATACCTTATTCTGAATTCGAACGTTTGCAGCCTAAAAAATGCGCTCAAATTTGACCAATCTGCCAGATTAGCAGTAATGGCTAATTTTCTGGAGGCTAATTTTTAACATGTTTTCAAAATGTGTTTAAGTTTAAATAAAACGTGGTTAGCTGTATTAGAGGGTCAATTTCTTCCTCTTATATTCAGATAAAACTTTTCTATGTTTACTCTTCCTCAATCCTATATAAAGGGGTCATTAGGGTAGAGGTTTTCACAACAAGCATTGGCAAAAATATTCAAAGTTTTCAAAGGCTTTTAAAAGAGTTTGGTCCTTGGTTTTTGTGCTGAAGAATCTCTCATCGCTGAAGTTTTATTTTTTAAACTCTCTGAATTTCATTTTCTTTTTTCACTTACAATATTTGAGCTTCAATTCTAACCATTATTCTACAGGGTTCTTGTAAGGGAAAGAGGCTTTTTCAAAGATAGTTTTGTGGTCTTTTGATCACCAAGAGAGAACTTGTACTTGACATTGTGGAGTTGGGTACTCCGGTGTGATTGTAACTCTTTGTGAAGTTATAGTGGTTAGAAATCCTTCTGGGTGAAGGCGGGGATGTAGAGCTGGGTGCTCGAACCTCGGAAAAATTCTCAGTGTTTGCGTTTGGTTTACTTGCTCTTATCTCTTGCATTATATTTTTGCTTAAATTACTTACTTGTATGTAATTGCAATTAATTTTTAAATTCCACATTAAGTTCACTAGATTAGCATTATCACCTATTCAACCCCCTCTAGGTGATTTCAATATTGATATGTGAATGTTTGTTACTACCGTTACAGGCCTAACAATTGCTACTCTAACTTTTAATACATGATGCATCGTTATGCGAGTTGATATATGATATGCGAGTAATTTTCTAAAATTAACTTGTTATATGAATACCTGTTGACCATTATTATAATTCATTTAACTGGTATTATACTTGCATGGATATGCCTAGATACGCTCCCGCTTCGCTCAGATTCGCATAGCTAATTAAAAGATTAGTTAATTATTGTTATAGACATGGTTGTAAAGAGTTTGACATGTTTAACTATATTGTCTACTGTATCATGTTATATAACCGGATGATTACCTGACATATGATATTGTAACTCTGTATTCAACTCACATGATACCGACATGTTAATTACCTGACCTTGACATGTTATTACTTGAAACCGATACCTGACACTTGATATCTGACACCGGTACTTGACATGTTATTACTTGACACCTGATACCTGACACTTGATATCTGACACCGGTACTTGACATATTATCACTCAACACCTGATACCTGACCTAATATATGACACCTGACAATTGACATGCTATCACTTGATACTTGACATATGTTATCACCTGGTACTAACACATTTGACCTGATATTGTGACACCTGACTGGATACTATTACATCTGACACCTGTACTACATTGCATATTCATGATTATCACTTTTACAGGGACCTTGACATGATTATTAGACTACTATCAGACATTTGGTACTCCTGAACTCCTGTATCCCTGTACTCATGTCCCCTGCACTGTTACTCTTATTAATAGCACGGTCATACCAGCGTCCGGCAGAGCATACCTGGTGTCGGGATGACGAGGATGTATCCTACGATCATGATAGCGTCCAGCGAATCCTGAATGAAACTAAGTGCCACACGGAGTAAAGTACCACGCCACACACGTGGTAGAGGTCACCTCTTGAATTTGTGGGGGCCACCTCTAGAATCCATTCCCCATACAGAACAAAATGCCACATGGAGCAAATTGTCACACCACACACGTGGTGGGGGCCACCTCTTGAATCTGTGGGGCTACCTCCTGAATCTAAACTCCAAAGAAAATATTCCTCCCTCCTGCCTGTACCGCCTGGTGTTAGCGTGATAAGCATTCTCAGTGCATATTAACACACACATACCTGTATAATAATAACGCCATGAGCATATATTATTTGGTCTCTCTCCTATTCGAATAACGGTACCCGCATATTGGAGTTCAGATGAGTTCTACTGGAAGTGCGGGCTCCAGCATGAACTGTCAGTGTTGTGGGACGCTGGTGGGAAACGGACAACAATAACAATTGATACTGATGATTATCATTGGATAACTTAAATGCAACGTACTAAATTACCCATGCATGTATTTTGCCCTATTATTATGATTCAACAATTCATGTTGTATGACTTGAGCTGGACATTCTATTTTACTATATATGATTCTAGATTATTATGGGATTTTCTGATCTCTTATTTACTGACTTGTACCGGGATTATATTTTTATGTGTGCCTATGCTCTCCATACCGTTTTCTATGCATATTTTTCAATTCAGATTTATTGATATACATGTTTTTACTTGATTTCAGATTTAATGTCGTTCATTTAATTTCCTTCATGTTTCTTGTCATTGCCTATACCTATATGCTCGTACCATATCACTTGATCATGTACACATGTGACTGCCTGAGCATGCCAACTGGCTTTACATATGTACTCGTCGGGTGCTTTCTGACAACCCTGGGTCCTCATATCCAGATCCTGAAGTCTGGACCGTGATGGCCTTACTGTACCTGATCAGAGTGGCGCAGCGGAAGCGTGGATTAGCGGTTGCCTGTCCGGACCCTCTTCTTCGAGCCTCCTCATGATCGGCTCGCAAGATTCTCATCTTACTACTCGTGAGTACTTTCCCATATTTCATATTGTATATCCTTCTTTTGCGCTTCTTGATGATCTTATATTCTTGATTTATTGTATCATGTTTTGTGATAACTGTTGTACTTGTGTTATTATTGCTGAAATGTATATTATCACTGTGCTTCCGTGCTCTGATTCTTACCTGTACTGATGCTTAGCGTATATACGTGAGGGTATTTTCACCCTGCATATATACATCGCAGTAATGTCTCCGTACCCGTGAGATCGGGGCGTTACAATAAAGCAAAAATCAAGTGTTTTGAATATTTTTTACCCATCCATCAAGCGACGCAAAAATGGATGTCCGAAAGTAGTGAGTTGGTCAGAGCTATGTCTTTAGACATACAAATTCTCGATTTGGTCATTTGATCAGGATCTAAACATTTAATACCCCCTACAAACAAAATTTTGTTAGGTTTCAAATGTTCTACATTGTTAACTAACCAACCCACTATTTAGGCTATCTGTTTTTCTCCTACTTGATGCATGAACAAAAAGTATTTAAAATACTTGATTTTTATTTATAGATACTTGAAATAATATAGATCAACTTCAACGAAATGGATTTTATAATCAGATGATGTATGGTTGTATTTGAGTGGGAAAGATTCGGGCTCGAATCCTTCCGGAACTACACAAATCTCTCTCTCTCTCTCTCTCTCTCTATATATATATATATATATATATATATATATATATATATATATATATATATATAGGAAGCTGATCCTCTAAGAACGGTTCTCACGGATTTCTGTGAGAACTTTCACGTGGGTCGTCGGATCTGATAGATCAAATCAAATAAAACTAGATTTCTTTCAGATCCGACGGCCCACGTGAAAGTTCTCACATGAATTCGTGAGAACCGTTCTTAGGGGATCAACTCACTATATATATGTGTGTGTGTGTGTGTGTGTGTGTGTGTGTGTGTGTATGTATGCGTGTATGTGTACGTGTGTGTACCTGTGTGTTTGCTCCCCAACAAGTCACCAGTTAGAATTTTTTGATGGGCATTTAGCCCCACTGATGAAAAAATAGAACATACCAATTTTGTGTGATAGCGGGAAACACACAGGATCCATGGGATTAGTCGGGGTGTGCTAAGCAGCCTCGGATACCTGGATGGTTTCAAAATATATATATATATATATGTGTGTGTAGACTTGTGTCATTCCAGAAGAATTCGAGGCCGAATTCTTCCCACTCAAATACAACCCTGCGATATTCGAATGAAATATCCACTCTTTTGAAGTTGATCTACATTATTTCAAGTAACTAAAAATAAAAAATCATGTGTATTGAATATTTTTTTCCATCCATCAAGTAGGCACAAAATGGACGGTCGAAATAGTGTGTTGTTAGTTTAACGGTGTAAAATATTTGAAATCTAACAAAAATTAGTGTGAGAATTTTTAAGTGTTTAGATCATGAGGAAATGATCAGATCGAGAATTTGTATGTCTAAACACGTAGATCTAAGAAATATGATATTTTCGGCTGTCTATTTTTGTGTATACTTGATGGATGGGGAAAAAATTCAAAATACGAAATGGGGAGGTCGGGGGGAGGAGGGGGAGCGCCAGCGGGGGGGGGGGGAGGCTGGAGAGGGAGGATGGGGGTCGTCAGTCGCCGGCGGGGTTGTGGGGGAGGGGGAGAGCGGAAAAGGAGGAGAAGAGGATATTTTGGATATTTTTAAAAAAAATTAGGTGCCTTTATCTGATTATGCCTTAATCTTGGGGGGCCTTTCTCATTTTTTGGGGTGACAATATCTGTTCCCCTTCTTCAAAAAGTTACATGCACTTTAGATAGTGAGTATATATCAACATCTATTTCGCTAGGCTTGCCTACTTAATAGTGCGTGATTCCAAGGACTTCCTTAACCTAATCCTTCGTAGATGCTTTACGCAAATTATGACCTACTCTGAAGAATCTTCTGCGTCCAACACTGGCACGACACAAGCACTTGCTGCACGCCAACGGGTAAGCACTGAAAATTGTACAATACATGTGCAAGCTGAAGCATTAGTCTTGTCTGGTTTTTGACTGATGTTGGGGTTTCTGAGATAGGCCATTATCTTTCTGGAATTTGATGTATTACTATATAATCAATAAGAAGAAACTGTCATTATGTTTTTTATTAGACCTACCGATAATGGTAATATGATGATATCTTTTACACAACCAATCCAAGGTAAGTTATGTATATCAAATCATGTTTCCATGGTTCTTGGTCCTGGATATATATGCTACCCGATAACGTGCAACATTTGCCTTTCCACTTCAGTCTCACAGTAAACTTCCCTGGAGCACACCATGAATTTTTTTGCTTTTTGCATACTCATTTTATTTTATGACCTAGAGGAATTAAACCGAGGCCGAAGGCATCTTATAAATGATGAATGTACTGTCAACTTTGAAACCTATACTATCTTCTTTTCTTTTTCTTTTCTTTTGTTTTTCTTAATTTGATGGAGTATCCTACCTGTATAATTTGATAGAATATTCTGCATGTTCTGTCGATGCATAATTGTTTGTAAGAAGCATTTGCATGGCTTGTGAGATTCTGGGAATATGGAAGGAGGTTCTAGCTTCTTCAAAGGAAGCAGATGAGGCTGATCATTTGGCACTTAGGACCTTCTCCTTTTTTCTTGCTACTTTATTTTTGTGTATCCCATTCTTGCATGCTTCATAAGTTCTTGAATGCACTCCTAGAATTTCTAATTTACAGCCTACAGTGATACTTTTCTGTACAATGACACCCTTTTGAATGTCTCCATTTAGTACATTGTACTTATATCTTATCTTAGAATTTCTAATTTACAGCCTTACAGCTTTTAGAATCTTGTATCGTCAAAAATCTATCTTTATTGTACCATTGTTTTTTACCTATTTGTAGCTTCTAATTTATTTATTTTTCCCCCCTTTTTGATTCCTAGTATGTGAGATCAGTACCACAGAAGTTGGCATCTATTTATATTGTCGAAAACCCTAATCATACTTGACCTGAAATTACTTAGTTATTAGTTGTCAAGACCAGTTCCTGTCCTGCTTTGTTTTAATACTTGCTGTTAACCAATTATGCAGAGCCTCCATCCATTTCATTCGCGCTACTTGAATTAGTGATGTTCTTTCCTAAAACATATTGTTTTACGTGTTGTCCTGAACATGACAACCATATGAGTCATTTTCTTTCTAAATTTAACCCTGATTGACGATCACACACGATCAAAATTGAGAAAAAACCCAGCTCCCTCTCCCTCTCCCTCTCCCTCTCCCTCACACACACACCAGCCAGGTCATCGCCGATCAATTTTTGAAGTTCAAACCAATCCCTCCTTTTCATCTCTCATTATAATCAAAACCATCCACTCTTTCACCTCTCACTCTTTTTGAAAATCGAAAACACCCCTCATCTTTTATTAGGAAACAGACCCCTCTCATCCAGCAGAATTTTTTCACAATGTTTTTAACAAATGGTGCTCTTGATAGCAGGGGGCTGTTTTGTTTGGGTGCACGTGGGCTGGATTGCAAAGCCCACTTGCACCCCAAATGTTTTTACTTTTGTTTGATTGAATTTTGGTTAGCAAATCTCACTTACAAGTCAAAAAGCAATTTTGTGGCTCACTTGCAGGCCCACTTATAGTTACATACTCATATACCCATTTGTAATTTGTTATTATTAATAGAGTAATATCTTTTATTAGTAGATTAATATTTTTATTAGATTAATATTTTTTATTATCAGATTAATACTTTTATTATCAGATTAATGTTTTTTATTATCAGATTAATATGTTGTTATTAGATTAATGTTTTTTATTCGATTATTTTTTTTATTATTATTAGATTAATATGTCGTTGTTGTTATTATTAGATTAATTTTTTTCCTTATTAGATTAATATTTTTTTATTAAATTGATATTTTTTATTATTAGGTTAATGTTCTTTATTATTAGATAATATTTTTTATTTACATTAGATTAATGTTTTTATTATTAGATTAATGTTTTTATTATTAGATTAATATTATTTATTATTAAGGTAATATTTTTATTATTTGATTAATATGTTGTTGTTATTATATTAATATTTTTATTACTAGAAGAGAGATGAGAGAGAGGACGAGAGAAAGAGAGCATCGGAGATTCTCCCCCAGGGCGGCGATAACAGCGCCTTCACCCCAGCCTCAACCCCGTCGATGGGCTTCAGTGGTTGCCCCGCGAGATCGATCGCTGGTACTCAGCTCCGGCGAAGATGGCTGGCAACGAGTACACATCAGGAGATGGAGGTGCTCCCATATCTCATTCCCCACACCTCGCTGTCTCAACCTACCTCCCCCCAACCAGCAACCCATCCTCGCCAATGGTCGTTGCTGTCGCTGCAACAAAAGAGGGCACCTCGCTGCATCTTGCAAGAGTGTGCTTCACAGCCAACTTCCCTCCCCTCTCGCTCTCCCTTCTTCTCTAGAGCTAGGCCGCCCCTCACATTCTCTTCCCCTTCCTTTCCTCTCCCGCCTCCCATTCTCTCCCCCTTCTCATTAGCTCTTCCCTTACAACAGCAGCTGCCTATTCTGACTCTCCACCTTTGGCCATCATCTCTCCTCTCCCATCTTCTGACGTCTATGACTCCCAGCTCTCCTCTCCCATCTATCTTGCTTTTGACCAGCCAGACTCGGGTCTCTCTCCCCATCTTCTCCATCCTCCCCTCGCCATAGTCTCTGAGCCACCGTCGATGGACTCTTCTCCCCCCAACAACTATGTGCCCCCTCTGCAGCCTACCCCCTCCCCACCTTCACTCTAAGTCCCGTTAATCTCGCACTGCGCCACCGCTATTCATTCAATGCAGTGAGAGGTTGTGTACTGATTCTTCCTCTATGACAGAGATATTGTAAATCACCTAGAGGGGGGGTGAATAGGTGATGGCTAATCTTATGGTCACTAAATGTGGAATTAAAAACTTATTACACTAAACACCACGTATAACATAAGAGTGTAGCCGAATTCCCCATGAAGGGCTCTGGACTAACTCCTCAAGATTCCTCTAAATAAGAGTTGAGGTGCCGCGTTGGCTCTCTTGGTTGAATACAAGTGTTAACAAACAATCCCCAAGCATATAACAATTAAGCACACAATATATCAAGCATATAAAGATAAAGACAATATTAGCATGCAAGATATAAAGACAAGAGTAAGAGATAGAGAGTGAGCAATCGCAAACACGAGAGATTTGTTTCGAGGTTCGAGCACACTTGCTCTACGTCCTCGCCTTCACAGTTGAAGGATTTCCACTATAAACCGATCCCACCGGATCACTCGGTGCCGCAACACCTACAAGGCGAGTTCACACTTGAACTCCTTGGACTCTCTAGTCCCATACACACCGCAAGCCCACAAGCTCGCCGAGGCCGCACCTCAAACACCGAGTTTACACACGAACCCGAAACAACGCGAACACACACGTCCGCCTCCTTAAAGCACAAGATGAAGTCTTTGGTGATCACAACACGTTGATCACCTAAAAACAATCTCACAAGAACACTCCTATAGGATGAATATATCAATGGGTTGCTCAAGTGTTTGTGAGAAAAACAAGGATGAAATTTGTGGAAGAAAACTCAAGAAAATCACTTTTAAACACTCTTGATAAACACCCCTTTTGATTGGAAATATTTGCTCTCTAAACAAGTGGGAAAAGCTCTAAAAAGAGTTGGAAAAACTAGCTCAAAAACCACTTGAAAATCTTGTAGAAAACAGCCCCCAAATGCCCCAATTTATAGAGTTAGAAAAACTATCCGTTGGAGCCAGGTTGGCCTGTCGGTCGACCGCCCGGTCGACCGACCAACGGTCAGAATTCTGACCGTTGTGCCAGCGGTCGACCGGCCGGTCGACCGTGGCCTGGATACAGAGAGCAGACTCTCTGTCCGGTCGACCGCCCAGTCGACCGGGGCCTTTCCAGAGAGCAGAGCTCTCTGGACGGTCGACCGACCCGGTCGACCGGCCCTCCAGCCAGACTGGCGTGCACGTCTGTGCACGTCGGTCGACCGACTCGGTCGACCGACTTCTAGCTCGGTCAACTGGTCCGGTCGACCGGCAGAAGCCAGAACAGGTCATTTTTGGGATTAAAAGGTTGGTCATTTTGGCTCAAATAAAATCCTATAAAATCATAAAAAATCTACAAAAATAGTTTTAACATTATACTTTAATAAACAAACATGCTTGAACAAAATCAAGATATGTTACAAATAATTTGAACTATTTTTGTAACTTGAAAATTTTGGCTAAAAATGAAAACTGTATTTTTCCAAAATTGGTTTTTCCAAAGCTTCTCTAAATACAAAAACAAGATATTTAAACAACTTTTAAAGCATAGAGTGTATGGATATGATCCACTACACATATATGGTGAAATATCTATGTTTTTGACATTAAGCTCTAAATATGGTTTTGGTTAAAGATATGTAAACTTGAATTCCAAAAACCAAACCGGTATTTTTCTAAAAGAAAACTCTTTTGTATTTTTCCAAAATATAAATTCTTTTATGAAAAACTTATCTAAATCAAGAGTGTGTGTGTGTGTGTGTAAGATATACTTGAGCGATCCACCAACTATTCTATCCTTTACATTTTATCTAAAAACAAAATCTTATAAAACAAACCTAGACATAAGTCTTGATATTGAAGGTCTTCACTTGAAGTCTTCACATCTTCTTGACTTAGTCCAAACATGATCCATAGAGCTAGACTCCTCTTGAGTACTTGATGTGGTCTTGATGCACAAGCTCTTGAATCAAACCGTGCTAGCTCCAAAACTTGACTTTAAATCCTTTGTTGAAGCTACACACCTACTAAGATCTTGATCACAAATCTGAAACTAAATAAACACAAGATCATTAGTATTATAACTACATGAGTTGATCATCATCAAAACTAGAGTGATAGGCCTTTGGACCAATAGATATCACATAGAACTGAGAAGCGTAGAGCTCTAGAATCCACATCAGCTCCCTCACATGACTACGACTGATGCGCTACTAGGCTCGATTGTCATCCCAAATGGACCGGCATTCTCGATCTTCACCGATGAGGAAATCTCCCTTCTTACCACTTAAAATGGTTATACTCTACCGGATAACCCTCAAGCAACCATATCTAATCTCCGAGCTTTTGAGATGAGTCAATCCATTCACTTAGGTGGAGAATGATAGAGAAGGTTTACAACTTCCCATGATTATTTTAAATTGGAACATTAAGGGGTTTGGGGATCTTGATAAGATAGCAAAAGTTCGGTACTTCATCTGTCTCTTTGGTTTTGATATGGTGACATTACAAGAAACAAAACTTTGTTCCCCTGCCTTCCACCTCCCTCATTCTATTGGGGGGAACTCGAATCAATGAATAGGTGGTGCTTGATTCTATTGGTGTTTTGGGGGGCCAATTAACTGTGTAAATGGTAAACATTTTGAGAAGATATTTCAATTCTCTACATGATTCTCAATATCGATGAAATTCAAGAAAAGAGCTACACAACTCAATTTTTGTGTCATCTTCGTAAATGGGCCCAATGATAGAACACTTAAGCCTCCTTTCCTCAAAGATCTCCACATTATCATGCTTGGTGTTCGTTGGCACCTTAGGCCTTCATGAGGGACTTCAATATGACTGGATTCATGGATGAGGACCAAGGTTGTGAAGGCAACATGAATGATATGGATTCCTTTAATGATCTCATTCGGGATCTTGGTCTAATAGACATTTCGCTGGGGGAGAGATCCTTCACTTGGTCTAATAAGCAAGCCATACCCGCTTTTGTAAAGCTTGATCGGTGCCTTATTGTGAAGATTTGGGACGATATCTTCCCCCTTTTCACTTGCAAAGCTCTCTCAAATACCCTCTCCGACCATATACCCATTTCCCTTTGTACTTCTTTCACTCACCGATGTGCTATTAGATTTCACTTTAAAAGTATTTGGTTGGAACATCGTGATCTTTGGGACATTGTGGCTAGTGCTTTGTCATTTGTCTCCCATGTAGATATCGCCACTTGCCAACCCCAAAAGCTTCGCAAAACAAGAAAAGCTCTCATGGTATAGAATAGAACTCAATTTGGGAGCATCAAAAAACAAAAGCTTCATCTTCTTGTCCTTAACAAGCTTGACATCCTTCTTGAAGCAAGCTTGCTCACTTCCGAAGATTCCTCTCTCAAAATCTCCTCTCTCAATGAATTAGAAAGAATCTAACATCCTGAAGAAACTATGTGGCAACAAAGGGCCCGCTCTCTTTAGCTCACCTAAGGATATCACAATTTCAAAAATTTTCACTGTGTCGCCAACACAAGGTATTTCTTAACCTCACTCAAACACTACACCACCAAGACGAAATTCTTACTACACACTTTAATATTTCTAGTGTCTTTACCATTTTCTTTTCTCATATTTTTGGAGCACCTCATTTGTAGATCATGAAATCACCTAGAGGGGGGGTTGAATAGGTGACTAGCTAATCTAATGGTCAATTAATGTGAAATTAAAACTATTTATGCAAACTATAAATTCTTAAGCTAAACACACAAGGTATAACACAAGAGTGTAACTGGATTCCCCGTGAAGGGCTCTGAACTAACTCCTCAAGATTCCTCTGGATAAGAGTTGAGGTGCCGTTATGGCTCTCTTGGTTGAATACAAGTGTGAGCAAACAATCCCCAAGCATATATCAATTTAAGCACAATATATATCAAGAATATAAAGATAAATACAATATAAGCATGCAAGATATAAAGACAAGTGAGAGATAGAGAGAGCAATCACAAACACGGGAGAATTATTTTTGAGTTTATATATGCATAGCATATTTGTGCTTTTGCATATATTAAGTTTATGCATCTTGTGTTTTTGAGGAGAATGATTTTTGAAAGTTTAAACAAAAGGGGGAGAAAGTTTTTGGAAAAAGAACTTTTAATTTATGCATGTTTCTCTCACTCTATTGATGCATATATATGTGTTTAGTTTATGCACTTCACTGCTATATCTATTTGTTTATTGTTATACATGAGTTAAGGGGGAGCTTTTATGAAGCTTAACTTTAATCCATGCATATATGACTCCATGAGTTTTGTCATCATCAAAAAGGGGAAGATTGTTGGCCCAAAGGCACATCACTCTAGTTTGATGAAAATTAACTCATATAGTTATAGTACTAATGATCTTGTGTTTAATTAGTTTCAGATATATGATCAAGATCTTAGTAGGTGTGTAGCTTCAACAAAGGATTTCAAGTCAAGTTTTGGAGCTAGCACGTGTTGATTCAAGAGCTTGTGCATCAAGACCACATCAAGTACTCAAGAGGAGTCTAGCTCTTTGGATCATGTTTGGACCAAGTCAAGAAGGAGAAGAAGACTTCAAGTGAAGACCTTCAAGAGAAGACTTGTGTCTAGGTTTATTTTGTTAAGATTTTGTTTTTAGATAAAATGTAAAGGATAGATTAGTTGGTGGATTGCTCAAGTATCATATACACTCACACGCAAGATTTAGATGAGTTTTTATAAAAGAGTTTTCATTTTGAAAAATTCTTTTGTATTTTTCCAAAATGAAAACTCTTTTATAAAAACTCATTTAAATCTTGTGTGTGAGTGTATATGATACTTGAGCAATCCACCAACTAATCTATCCTTTACATTTTATCTAAAAATAAAATCTTAACAAAAC
The DNA here is from genome assembly GCA_038442645.1 of Agave tequilana. Taxonomy (NCBI): domain Eukaryota; kingdom Viridiplantae; phylum Streptophyta; class Magnoliopsida; order Asparagales; family Asparagaceae; genus Agave; species Agave tequilana. Next base: position 73,958 of record JAVJIF010034565.1, read on the forward strand.
AAATCTAGACACAACTCTTCTCTTGCAGGTCTTCACTTGAAGTCTTCTTCTCCTTCTTGACTTGGTCCAAACATGATCCAAAGAGCTACTCCTCTTGAGTACTTGATGTGGTCTTGATGCACAAGCTCTTGAATCAACACGTGCTAACTCTAAAACTTGACTTGAAATCCTTTGTTGAAGCTAGACACCTACTAAGATCTTGATCATATATCTGAGACTAATTAAACACAAGATCATTAGTACTATAACTACATGAGTTAATCATCATCAAAACTAGAGTGATGGGCCTTTGGGCCAACAATCTTCCCCTTTTTGATGATGACAAAACTCATGGAGTTATATATGCATGGATTAAAGTTAAGCTTCATAAAAGCTCCCCTTAACTCATGCATAACAATAAACAAATAGATATAGCAGTGAAGTGCATGAACTAAATACATATATATGCATCAATAGGGTGAGAGAAACATGCATAAATCAAAAGTTCTTTTTCCAAAAATTTTCTCCCCCTTTTTGTTTAAACTTTCAAAAATCATTCTCCTCAAAAACACAAGAGGCATAAACTCAATATATGTAAAAACACAAATATGATATGCATATATAAACTCAAAATCTTTCTCTCCATTTTTGTCAATCATCAACAAAGGGGTGAAAACCAAATCAACAATAAAAAGATATATGCGATATACATTCATGAAGAGGAAGACGCAAAGTTAGCTTCCCTGCATACATGCATTACGTAAAGAAGGGATGACAAGCTCTAACTCACATAACGCATAATATACAATGCATAAGCGGAGATGTTAAGCTCCCCCTACATACGTGTATCACATAAAGAAGGGATGTCAACCTCCTCAATATAAGATACACTCAACATGAATTTATATATAGAAGAGATATTAAGCTCCCCTTGCATATAGGCAATACATAACAAAACATTTTTAACACAAATTTTGATAATTATTTAAACAAATTTTGAGATATCTTTGTAAATAAATAAAATTTTTAAGATACCAATTGTAAATAAACATTACAAATTTTGAATTTTCTTAAATCAACAAATCAATTTGAGATATCACAAGATCTTTGATACCATATGAAATTGGAAATTTGTGATACCAATTGAAATTGAAATACTTGTACATGTTGATACCAATGAAAGAAAATATTTATATTTTGATACAAATTGAAATATATGATAAATTTTGATACCAAATAGGTAAAACATATTGATACCAAATGAAATTTAAACCTAATTGAAAATCGAAACATATTGATATCAATTGAAGTATATTGTGAATATTGATACCAATAAAAACACCAAATGAAAATAATATATAAGCTTCTAAAAATATCAATTGAGATACCAATTAAAAATAAGATTTAATACAAGCTTAGCATAAACAAATGATATATATGTATGAAAATGAAAATATCAATGAAATTTGATATTATTTGAAATTTAAAGCATACATATATAGAAACAAATTATGAGTATACAAAAAAAAATCAATTGTGATCCCAATTGAAACTATGATGTGAATCAAGTGTATAACTCAGAATAAATCACCCTATTCATGCACAAGATAAAAGATATTTAATTAGGCTCATAAGGCATGGTCGCCCATCCATCCGCCCTTGAAGGGTAGAAGTTTTAAAAAATAGATTTGAAAATATTTATAAATTGAAAACACTACTAAATGAAGAATACATAACTAGTTAAAGTATTTTTTGAAAAACTAGTTAAAGATCCTTCAAACATGAAAACAAAACATGTGTATCTCATGAATTATACTAAATACATAAGAATTGACACTCGAAATCTATAAAGCATAAAAGTTCTCATGAAAACAATGTCATGAGTAAACAAATGAAGTGTGAGTGCACTAGCATTTTCATGAAACTAAGCAATAAATCTCAAAATATCAAACATGTGAAAATCATGAAAATTCATTTTTCATCTAAAAACAAACTTCTAGGTATATGTATGATTTATCTAAGGCTAACAATATGTATACATATCCCAAACATAAAAAGAGTTTATGATATAATTTGCATGAAGGCAAGAGACTCCAGGGAAGACATGTATATTTATTAGTTTTGAACAAAAATTACATACACACGAAGCAAAACAAGTATAAGAATAGGCAAAACATGTATAAATGAGGGAATCATCAAAACTAGGCTATACATGTACATGTAGTGAGTACAAATGAACAATGAAGTGCAAACGTATAAGAATCAAATGTTGCTCACTACTTGTACATGTATATACACAAGTTTTGACAAAAACTACATCTAAATAAGTATTTACCACATGAAGCACAAAGCCATGATTGTTTTAGCATATAACTAACACATGCTAAAAAATCATCAAATATAAAAGCATGTAAATTAAATGGAGTTTAGAGATAGTTATCAAACCAAAGAACTATACTCTAAGTCTCCAAAACATGGTAGTCTTCCACCAAACTTTCTTGATAGCGGTGCATCAAATGTATGTCCATCTAATCTATGCATCCACCACTAAGGTACCAAACCTCTCACGTTTTGTGAGAGCCCGCACCTACATCAAATACAAAAGATGGGGATTTTGGTACCTATTTTCTTTTGGGTCCATGGAGGTTAGCATGATTTGAAACCCAAACTTTTTTGTTAGCAAAATTAATAGCATTTATCTTATCATAACAAAATTTTGCTAAATGGCCTTTGCGGCCGCAATGTGTACGCTTGTACACTCTAGTATGCACATGTGAATGAGTGTGATCATGACGTGCAGAATGTGCATATGTATGTCGTGGGTGAGGTGCATGAATATATGGAGCGTGTTTCTTTTGAAATAAGGATTCCAATCTATTGTGGTTAAATGCACAATTGCTCAAAATTGAGCTCAAACAATATATTTTATTTTTCAAAAATTTAACTTCATTTTTATCAATAGTAGTAGCATGAAAAGCATAGTGAACAATCTTTTTATTTTTAGAAATATTTTCTTTTTCTTTTGAAATAATTTTTCTTTTCAAAGAGGTGTTTTCATTCAAAGCAATTTCCTTTTCCTTTTCCACCAAAATAATTTTATTTTTCAAAGATGTATTTCCTTCACAAAAATCATTTAATTTAGAGGTCAAGGAAATATTATCATTTTTTAAACTTTCATTTTCTTTTATAATGCATGCAACTTTATCTTTAAAAGAATCATTTTCTTTTAACAAGCAATCAAATTTATTTTTCATTTTCTTATTATCCTTTTTAAGCATGTCATATTTTTCTAGAAGTTGTTGACAAAATGAAGCAAGTTCTTCATAAGACATATCAAAATCCTCTTCTAGTTCGGATTCGGTATTTACCTCAAGGGGGTTATCCCCTTGGACCATGTAGCATACGTTAGAAGCCTCACTTCCAACATCCGAGTCGCTCCCCGCATAGTATTGCTCTTGTTCGCTAAGGGAGACCATGGTGTTCCAAACTATAAAAGCCGAATCAAGATTAGAAACCCTACATAAATAATCATCATTTAGGGTACTCTTCAAAGCATAGATGGCTTTTGAGTTAGCCACAAGATACTTGCTATTACTAAAGTATGAATCCTTAATTGTAGAAAGATAAACATGAATACCTAGGCCTTTGAGGTATAATGACATCTTAACTTTCCAAGTTTGGATGTTAAGAATATCAAAAGTGGGAGGTGATAAGAAATCCATGTATGTGTACAAATATTGTGATTAACTATAAATGAGGATTTTTAACTCAAGATGGTTAGACCCAAATCAAGAGCACGAGGTTCTGATACCAATTGAAATCACCTAGAGGGGGGTGAATAGGTGACTAGCTAATCTAATGGTCAATTAATGCGGAATTAAAACTATTTATGCAAACTATAAATTCTTAAGCTAAACACACAAGGTATAACACAAGAGTGTAGCCGGATTCCTCGTGAAGGGCTCTGAACTAACTCCTCAAGATTCCTCTAGATAATAGTTGAGGTGCTGATATGGCTCTCTTGGTTAAATACAAGTGTGAGCAAACAATCCCCAAACATATATAAATTTAAGCACAATATATATCAAGCGTATAAAGATAAAGACAATATAAGCATGCAAGATATAAAAACAAGTGAGAGAGAGCAATCGCAAACACGGGAGAATTATTTCGAGGTTCGAGCACACTTGCTCTACGTCCCCGCCTTCAACACTATGAAGGATTTCCACTAAAAATTGATCCCACCGGATCACTCGGTGCCGTAACACCTACAAGCGAGTTCACATTAGAACTCCTTTGGACTCTCTAGTCCCTCTCTTGTTCCCGCAAGAACAAACACATGCAAGCACGCAAGCTTGTCGAGGCCGCACCTCTACACCGAGCTCTCACTAGAACTCGAAACACCGCGAACCCGCAAGTCCGCCTCCTCAAAGTAAAATGATGAACTCTTGGTGACCTAAACACTTGATCAACTAAAAATAATCTCACAACACCTCTCTTATAGGAATGATATAGTAATGGAAAGCTCAAGTATGTGTGAGAAAAACAAGGATGGATGAGGTGGTGAAAAACTCAAGAAAATCACTTTTACAAAATACTCTTGAAAATCTCTCCTTTTGATATGAAAATTTTGGCTCTTAAACAAGTGGAGATAAACACTAAAAGATGTATCAAAAACTAGCTTCAAAACCCACTTCAAATCTTGTAGAAAACAGTCCAAGGGAGCCCCATATAAATAGGCTTCAAAATATGGCCGTTGGAAGCCTAGTCAGCATATCTGTCTATTGACGGTCGACCACCCGGTCGATCGCCAACGGTCGATCTTTTGACCGTTGGGAAGATCGGTCGACCAGCCGGTCGACCGCCAACTGGGCAATGGCCCAGCGGTCAACCGCCCGGTCGACCGGGCCATTTCCAAAGAGCAGAAGCTCTCTGGCGGTCGACCGTGCGGTTGACCGTGAAAAACACCTAGAGAAGGGGTGAATAGGTGTAATGCTAATCTAACAATCTTTTTAAAACTAAGGTGGATGAATGATGCAACGATCTCTCAAAATAAGACTAAGAGCCGAACACCCTGTGAAGGGTTCTGAACTCCTTCCTCCTGATTCCCCTTGAATGGGTTAGAGGTGCGCAATGCAACCTTATTGTATGAGAATTGATCGAACAAAGAATGAACAATATGCAATGATGAAATGCACACAATATATCACAAGTAAAGAAGATAAGATCTCAAGCAAGTAATTGAAAGCAATAGAGTGCAAGAGAAATTTAAAGCAAATAAGGACACAAAGCAATCGCAAACACAAGATGTTTGTTTCGAGGTTCGAGCCACCGCTCTACTCCCCGCCTTCACCTCCGTGAAGGGTTTCCACTATCCACCGAGGACGCTTACAAGGTCTACCAAAGACCGGAGCACCGAGCTCCAACACTTACAAGGACCTCTACCGAAGAGGTGTCTCCACAAGATGAACAAAGAGTAACAAGTAGCCAAGTGATCTCTAAAAGGATCACAAACTCTTTACAAACACTTCTCTTTTTACAACTTCCTTATAGATTGAGTAGGGAATTTTGGCTCTAAGAAGTGTAGTGAGAAAAACTCAGTTGTAAAATGATCTTTGCTAGAAAACACAACTGAAAACAAGCTCAAGAATGAATGGGAAAAAATAGAGAGCTTAAAACTTTTCTTCTCTTTTAAAACTTTGAAAAACTTAAGGATTTTTCTTGATGATCTTTGCAAGAGCCTATTTTCCTCTATTTATAGGGAGAAGAATAGGTTAAAAACAATTTATTTTAAGCTTATTTGATCTGAAAAAGTTCTCCAAAAACTCAGAAAAAGTCTGCCAAAAATAGATTAAGAAAACAGAATTCAGATTGTACCAAAGAGGAAAGAGCCGTTGGCACTTTGCAGGCCTGACGGTCGACCGATCCGGTCGGCCGTCCGTCCTGCTGGAAAAAAGCCGTTGGACTCGGGTCGACCGACCGGTCGACCGGCCTCAAGAAGGAAACAAAGATATTAACTGTCGGTCGACCGGGCGGCCGACCGAAATTAACAGAGAGTTGGGGTTTACAGGTCGGGCGACCGGTCGGGCCGACCGACAGACGTGCACAAGCGTGCACGTCCTATACACATGATCCGGTCGACCGGTCCGGTCGGCCGGTTTAGCCTGAAACAGAAAACTGGGAAGAAATTTTGAACTTGAAAATTTTTGAAGATAATTTTGTAAGTATATGAAGTTAAGTATCATGTTGTAAAAGATAGTTATACATGGTGTAAACAAGATATAGAATTTGTAAGGATTTTGGAATCATGTATAAGAATCAAGGCATGAACTTAAAACAAATACCAAAACTAAAAACTGTATTTTGAAAATGTGTGTGTGTATCCTAGAGCCAATATTCTACAACACCAAACTTTAACAAACTATTTCTTACATTTCTTACATTGGTTCTCAAGGACTACAAGATCTTCAAGTGGGCTTCTCCATATGATCTTGCAAGCTTGATACTTGAGCCCGAATTGAGGTGACTTGAGCCAAAACTCCTTCCTTTAAGGAAGAAAACTTCTAGTTTCATTAGAACCCTGAAAGCACACTCAAACACAAACATAATTAGTACAAATAACTATATATGTTTTATAATCATCAAAACACACTAAAAACGGGTGATTGTAACCTTGGGCCAACAATCTCCCCCTTTTGATGATGACAAAATATATAAGTTATTTAAACAAAAAGGAAGAAGAGCGTGGAAAGCTCCCCCCTCAAATAATGCTATGTATAAAGAATGACTATGAAAAGTAAGATACATAAAGCATTGAAAATACAAACTTATTCTTTTTCTCCCCCTTTTTGTCATACATCAAAAAGAGTTAAACAAACAAAACAACAAAAAAAAAATTATCTTTAAGAATCCATAATGCAAACATTCAACTCACCACAAATAAAAGAGAATCTTGCATAATCTAATGGTTTAGTAAAAATATCGACAAGTTGAAAATCGGTAGAAACATAATCAATATCAATATCACCTTTCTCATAATGATTTCTAAGAAAGTGATATCTAATGTCAATGTATTTGGTTTTACTATGTTGATTTGCATTCTTTGTCATATGAATTGTACTAGTATTATCACAAAATATTTTAACATGATCAAAATGCAAATCATAGTCAAGGAGAGTATGTTTCATCCAAAGAACTTGTGCACAACAAGCTCCGGCTGCAACATCCTCCGCCTCGGCGGTTGAAAGGGCTACCGAATTTTGCTTTTTGGAACACCAAGATACAAGACAATTACCTAGGAATTGACATGTTCCACTGTGCTCTTCCTATCTACCTTACAACCCGCATAGTCGGCATCCGAAAAACTCGTCATTGAAAATTGGCCGGTTTTCGGATACCACAAACCCATTTCAATAGTGCCCTTAAGGTATCTAATTATGCGTTTAACCGCAATTATGTGAGACTTTTTAGGACAAGATTGAAAACGTGCACAAAGACAAACATAAAACATAATATCCGGCCTACTAGCCGTCAAATACAATAAACTACCTATCATGCTACGATAAAGTTAATGTCTACACTTTACCTTGTTCATCCTTATCAAGCTTTGTAGTTGTTGCCATGGGAGTTTTGCTCACTTTAGCTCCTTCAAGCCCGAACCTCTTGATTAGTTCTTTTGTGTACTTGGCTTGATTGATGAAGATCCGATCCTTCTTTTGTTTGATTTGGAGTCCAAGGAAATAGTTGAGCTCCCCCATCATAGACATTTCAAATTCATCCTTCATGCATGACTCAAAAACTTGGCAAAGGGATTCATTAGTAGAACCAAAAATAATGTCATCAACATAAATTTGTACAATAAGAATATCATTTTCTACATGTTTTGTAAATAAAGTTGTGTCAATTTTACCTTTCTTAAAACCATTTGAAATTAAAAATGAAGAAAGTCTTTCATACCAAGCCCTAGGGGCTTGTTTTAAACCATAAAGAGTTTTATCTAATTTAAACACAAAATCCGGATGTGTAGGATCAACAAACCCAGGGGGTTGTTCAACATACACCTCCTCTTCAATAAAACCATTTAGAAAAGCACTTTTAACATCCATTTGAAATAATTTAAAATCTTTATATGAGGCAAATGCTAGTGTCATCCGTATGGCTTCAAGCCTTGCTACGGGTGCAAAGGTTTCTTCAAAATCGATTCCTTCGATTTGAGTGTAACCTTGGGCAACTAACCTAGCTTTATTTCTAACAACGTTACCCGATTCATCCAACTTGTTCTTAAAGATCCACTTACTACCAATTATTGGTCTATCGTGGGGCCTAGGAACAAGGTGTCAAACTTGGTTGCGCTCAAATTGATTGAGTTCCTCTTGCATGGCAAGCAACCGATATGAATCGGCCTCGGCTTCGAGGACGTTCTTGGGTTCAACATGAGAAATAAATGCATAGTGCCCACAAAAATCATGAAGTTTAGAGCGAGTGGTTATCCCTTTTGATACTTCACCTATGACGAGGTTCTTGGGATGATGGGGATTGTATCTCCAATCCTTTGGAAGTTGTTGAGTAGGCTCCACTTCATTTGTTTGATTTTCATTTCCTTGAGCCTCTTCTACTTTAGCGTCACTTCCTTCATCATCCTTTGGCTTGTCTCCCATAGTAGGTGTATCCTCCAAGGTAACTTTCTCCAAACCTTCATCCAAAGCATCTATTTCTACAACATTCTTAACAAACAAGTTAGATTCTTCAAACTTAACATGTATAGATTCCTCAATAGTCAAAGATGATCTATTGAAGATTCTATAAGCCTTACTAGTATTAGAATAACCCACAAAAATTGCCTCATAAGATCTAGCATCAAATTTTCCTAAGTTATCTTTTGTATTTAAAACAAAACATTTGCATCCAAAAACTTTGAAATATGAACATTTGGTTTTCTAGAAAAGTACATTTCAAAAGAAGTTTTTGAAGTATTTTTACAAAAGAAAACACGATTTGATATATAGCATGATGTATTAACGGCCTCGGCCCACAAATAATGTGGTAGACCATATTCACTAAGCATTGTCCTAGCCATCACTTGTAATGTTCTATTTTTCCGTTCAACTACTCCATTTTGTTGTGGAGTTCTAAGACAAGATAGTTCATGCTTTATTTCATGTTCTTCACAAAGAGTGATAAAGGGTAGGTTAATGAATTCACCTCCTCTATCACTTCTTATTCTTAAAATTGAAGTATCTTTTTCCTTTTCAACTCTTTTCTTAAAGGCTTGAAAATGTGAAAAGGCTTGATTTTTGTGTTCAAGAAAGAAAACCCAAGTAAAACGTGAAAAGTCATCAACCAAAACAAATGCAAACCGATTCCCACTTAGACTTTTGGTTTGAGTAGGACCAAATAAATCCATATGGATTAACTCCAAGGGACGTGATGTCATGATATTCTTGATTGACTTGAAGGAAGACTTGGTTTGTTTCCCAAGTTGACATGCGTCACAAACCCGGTCCTTTTCAAAATTCAAGTAAGGAATACCTTTCACCATTTCCTTTATGTTTATCCTAGATACATGGTCAAAAGAAATGTGGCCTAATATTCTATACCACAACCAAGAGTCATCATCGAGGGCTTTTAAACAAGTAATATTACAAGACATATTAGACATATCAATCATATAAACATTGTTTTCACGAAAACCGGAAAATACACAAGTATTGGATATTCTATCAATAACTTTACAAACTACATTATCAAAAACAACATCAAAACCTTTATCACAAAGTTGACTAACACTTAAGAGATTATGCTTGAGGCCATCAACTAAAACTACATTTTCTATTAGAGGGGATGTACCAAGTTTAACATTACCAATACCGATGATTTTACCCTTGGCATCATCTCCGAAGGTGACGGTGCCACCTTCATGGTATCTTGATAGGGTTGCAAAGTTGTTGATATCCCAAGTCTTGTGCCTTGAGCACCACTATCAAGATACCACAATCCTCTACGTTGTTGGGCTTTGGAAGGTACCTACATCATTTAACAAATTCATTGATTTTGGTACCCAAATTTTCTTGGGTCCTTGAAAGTTAGTGTTTCGAACCCAAACATTATGACGAGATGCATTAAGTCTATCATATCAAAAATTAGCTAAGTGTCCTTTACGCCCACAATGTGAACATGAAAACACTTTATCATACATGAATGCATGATTTGTGTGTGAAGTGTGAGCATGTTTTGGGGGTTTGCCACGATGTAAAGGTTGTGTGGTATGAACATGAGCATGAGCATGGTAAGCATGTTTCTTAGGGACTTGTTTCTTAGGAAACATGCCCTCAATCTTCTTCTTATCAAACTCACAATTTTTTAAAACAATTCCTAATGAGTCTAATCTTTCTTTAAGCATGGTAATCTCATTAGAATCAACTAGTGGGGACTTGCCTTTACAAGAAATCTTGTAGTTATCAAAATCATTTTTAGTAGCAACTAAAGTAGAGAGCAAGTCATCTTTTTCTTTGGAAAGAGTAAATACATGATGATTAAGTGACTCATTTTCCTTTTCATTTTTAAATATTTTTTCTTTAGAAAATCATAATTATGAGATAATTCTACAAAAGCTTCTCCTAGTTCATCCATGGAAAGTTCATCATTAAAAGAAGTGGAAGGGGTTACCTTGCTTGTGCCTTCATTAGCCATGAAACACATGTTGGCGGTGTCGATTTCCTCCTCGGATTCGCTTTCGGAATCCCATGTAGCCTTCATTGCTTTCTTCTTGAAGGGCTTCTTGGAAGTGGAAGGCTTTGCTTTATCCAGGCACTCTGCAACAATGTGACCCGGTCTTTGGCAATTGAAGCAAATAATTTTTCTTTCTTCCTTGCCTCCTTGCCATCTCCTTCTTCCTTGAAACTTAGCCTTGTTGTACATCCTCCGGACGTTCTTCACAAGAAGTGAGAGCTCTTCGTCATCTTCTTCTTCATCGTCTTCGTCGGAGTGTGTGGTTTGACTTTTGAAGGCAATAGTTTTCTTCTTGGAAGGAGCCAAGTCCTCCCTAGCTTTTCTCTCCATCTCATGGGTTTTGAGGTTCCCAATGAGACCAATTAGCTCCATCTCCTCCTTATCATTGAGTTCCTTCAAGGTAGTTGCTTTTACTTCCCATGAAGGAGGAAGAGCCCGGATGATCTTTCTAACTCTTTGGTCATTATCAATGCCATCACCTAGAGAAGAAAGTCCATTAGTAATCTTAGTAAATTTTATAACCATATCATCTATGGTTTCATTCTCTTGCATGCAAAAGTTTTCATATTGGGACCGAAGAAGGTCTATCTTAGCCCTCTTCGCTTGTGAAGTCCCCTCATGTGTCACTAGTAAGTGTGTCCAAATCTCAAATGCGGATTTGCAATGGATGACTCTAGCAATGTCATCATCATTGAGGGCTTGAAGTAGTGCATAATGAGCCCTAGCAATGGCATCAAACTCCTTAGTCTCAATTTCGGACCAAGTGGATTCATCACCGGGGGGTGCACTAAAGGGTTTGGTCACGGCCTTTGCAACTCAACTTCCTAGAGATTGCAAGAAAACGGTCATCTTGACTTTCCATATGGGAAAGTTAAGTCCATCAAACTTAGGGGGTGTCTTAATACCATCGGCCACCTTTACTAAGTGAGAATGAATGAAATGATTAGCAAACTTAGGATCTCTCTAAGGTTGTTAAGTCAAGAGCCTAGAGTCCAAGCTCTGATACCAATTGAAAAACACCTAGAGGGGGGTGAATAGGTGTAATTGTTAATCTAACAATCTTTTTAAAACTAAGGTGGATGAATGATGCAACGATCTCTCAAAACAAGACTAAGAGCCAAATACCCTATGAAGGGTTCTGAACTCCTTCCTCCTGATTCCCCTTGAATGGGTTAGAGGTGCGCAATGCAACCTTGTTGTATGAGAATTGATCGAACAAAGAATGAACAATATGCAATGATGAAATGCACACAATATATCACAAGTAAAGAAGATAAGATCTCAAGCAAGTAATTGAAAGCAATAGAGTGCAAGAGAAATTTAAAGCAAATAAGGACACAAAGTAATCGCAAACACAAGATGTTTGTTTCGAGGTTCGAGCCACCGCTCTACTCCCCGCCTTCACCTCCGTGAAGGGTTTCCACTATCCACCGAGGACGCTTACAAGGTCTACCAAAGACCGGAGGACCGAGCTCCACCACTTATAAGGACCTCTACCGAAGAGGTGTCTCCACAAGATGAACAAAGAGTAACAAGTAGCCAAGTGATCTCTAAAAGGATCACAAACTCTTTACAAACACTTCTCTCTTTACAACTTCCTTATAGATTGAGTAGAAAATTTTGGCTCTAAGAAGTGTAGTGAGAAAAACTCAGTTGTAAAATGATCTTTGCTAGAGAACACAACTGAAAACAAGCTCAAGAATGAATGGGAAAAAATGGAGAGCTTAAAACTTTTCTTCTCTTTTTTAAAACTTTGAAAAACTTAAGGATTTTTCTTGATGATCTTTGCAAGAGTCTATTTTTCTCTATTTATAGGGAGAAGAATAGGTTAAAAATAATTTATTTTAAGCTTATTTGATCTGGAAAAGTTCTCCAAAAACTCAAAAAAAGTCTGCCAAAAACAGATTAAGAAATCAGAATTCAGATTGCACCAAAGAGGAAAGAGCCGTTGGCACTTTGCAGGCCTGACGGTCGACCGGTCCGGTCGGCCGTCCGTCCTGCTGGAAAAGAGCCGTTGGACTCGGGTCGACCGACCGGTCGACCGGCCTCAAGGAGGAAAAAACAAGATATTAACTGTCGGTCGACCAGGCGGGCCGACCGAAATTAACAGAAAGTTGGGGATTACAGGTCGGGCGACCGTCGGGCCGACCGACAGACGTGCACAAGCGTGCACGTCCTATATACATGATCCGGTCGACCAGTCCGGTCGGCCGGTTTAGCCTGAAACAGAAAACTGGGAAGAAATTTTGAACTTGAAAATTTTTGAAGATAATTTTGTAGGTATATGAAATTAAGTATCATGTTGTAAAAGATAGTTATACATGGTGTAAACAAGATATAGAATTTGTAAGGATTTTGGAATCATGTATAAGAATCAAGGCATGAACTTAAAAACAAATACCAAAACTAAAAACTGTATTTTGAAAATGTGTGTGTGTATCCTAGATACACTATTCTACAACCCCAAACTTTAACAAACTATTTCTTACATTTCTTACATTGGTTCTCAAGGACTACAAAATCTTCAAGTGGGCTTCTCCATAGGATCTTGCAAGCTTGATACTTGAGCCCGAATTGAGGTGACTTGAGTCAAAACTCCTTCCTTTAAGGAAGAAAACTTCTAGTTTCATTAGAACCCTGAAAGCACACTCAAACACAAACATGATTAGTACAAATAACTATATATGTTTTGTAATTATCAAAACACACTAAAACGGGTGATTGTAACCTTGGGCCAACAGACCGGCCCAACCTGTGCACGTTTTGTGAACGTCGGTCGACCGTCCGGTCGACCGACCTCAGGCACGGTCGACCATGCGGTCGACCGGCTAAAAGCCAGAAAACTGTTTTTGGGGATTTAAAAACTTGTCTTTTTATCTTCAATAAAATCTCATAAATTCTCTAAAAAATCTACAAAAATAAGTTCAGTAATATACTTTGATATATAAACATGTTTGAGTAAGAATCAAAACATGTTACAAATATTTTGAACTATTTTTGTGTTATGAAATTTTGGCTTTAAACAAAATCCGTATTTTTTCAAATTGATTTTTTCAAAACTTCTCCAAATAAAAAAATAAGATATTTTAAACACTTTGAAAGCATAGAGTGTATGGATATGATCACTACACATATATGATGAAATATCTATGTTTTTGACATTAAGCTCTAAAATAGTTTTGGTTAAAACACATGTATATATGAAACTCCAAAAATTAAAACGGTATTTTTCCAAAATGAAAATTCTTCTGTATTTTTCTAAAATGAAAACTCTTTTATAAAAAAACTCATCTAAATCTTGTGTGTGAGTGTATATGATACTTGAGAAATCCACCAACTAATCTATCCTTTACATTTTATCTAAAAACAAAATCTTAACAAAACAAATCTAGACACAAGTCTTCTCTTGAAGGTCTTCACTTAAAGTCTTCTTCTCCTTCTTGACTTGGTCCAAACATGATCCAAAGATTTAGACTCCTCTTGAGTACTTGATGTGGTCTTGATGCACAATCTCTTGAATCAACACGTGCTAGCTCCAAAACTTGACTTGAAATCCTTTATTGAAGCTACACATCTACTAAGATCTTGATCATATATCTGAGACTAATTAAACACAAGATCATTAGTACTATAACTACATGAGTTAATCATCATCAAAACTAGAGTGATGGCTTTTGGGCCAACAGATCACCTAGAGTGGGGTGAATTGGTGACTAGCTAATTTAATGATGAATAATGCGAAAATAAAAACTATTTAAGCAAACTAAAATTATTAAACTCAAACACACCAAGTATAACACAATAGTGTAGCCGAATTCACGGTGAATGACTTTGGACTATCTCCTCAAGATTACTCTAAATTAAGAGTTGAGGTGCTACAAGTGTGAGCAATCAATCCCAAGCATATAACAAATGAGCTCACAATATATCAAGCATACAACAAATGAGCTCACAATATATCAAGCATATAAGAGATATGAACAATAAGCATAAGCAAGATATATAAACACAAGTGAGAGAGAGCAATCGCAAACATGGGAGATTTGTTTCGAGATTCGAGCACCCTTGCTCTACATCCCTGCCTCAACACTATGAAGAATTTCCACTATAAACGATCCCACCGGATCACTCGGTGTCGTAACACATACAAGGAGTTCACATTAGAACTCTTGGACTCACTAGTCCCTCTCTCTTGTTCCCGCAAGAACAACACATGCAAGCACACTAGCTTGCCGAGGCCGCACCTCTTACAACTCATCCAACCACACATCAGAACACTTGGTGATCACTGCACTTGATCATCACGAACACTTCTCATCGAGGCCACCGCCTCTATAACACTTCACAATACAAAGATGTAAACTTGTGATCACTTCTCTTGATCACAAAAACAACTCTTAAAATAAAATCCTATACGATAGATATGGCATTGGAAAGCTCAAGTGAGCATGAGAAAAACTAGGATAGAGATGTGGTGAAAAGCTTAAGAAATCACTTTTGAAAATACTCTTGAAAACTCTCTTTGATATGGAAGTATTTACTCTAAAACAAGAGGAGAAAAACCCCTACAATAGATAGAAAAAACTGGCCTTGAAACTCTCTAAAAATCTTTTGCAAAACAGCCCAATACAGCCCCAATATATAGGCCTCCAAAAATTAGCCGTTGCAGGCCAACTCAGCAGGAAACTCTGCTGTCGGTTGACCGGTCGGTCGACCGGCCAACGGTCATAATTTTGACCGTTGCAGCCTGTCGGTCGACCGGGCGATCGTCCGAGCCTGGGCTTTGACCTACTGGTCAACCGGGCAGTCGACCGGGCTAGATCCAGAGAGCAGAGCTCTCTGGCGATCGACCGACCCGTCGACGGCCACCAGCCAAAAGACTTGTGCACGTCTGTGCACATCAGTTGACCGGTCCGGTCGACCGACTCTTGATCCGGTTGACCGTCCGGTCGACCACCAGTGTAGTCTGGCTGAAATATTTGGGATTAAAAACCTTGTTATTTAACTCCAATAAAATCCCATAAATTCACATAAAATATACAAAAATAGGTTAATTGATACTTTAATGTACGAACATATTTGATTAAAAATCAACATATATTACAAACATTTTGAACCATTTTTGTGATATAGAAATTTTGCCTTAAACAAAAATCTGTATTTTTCAAAAACAATCTCCAAAATAAAAAAAAATTTTTTCAAAACTTCTCCAAATACAAAAACAAGATATTTTAAACACTTCTGAAGCTTAGTGTGTATGGATATGATCCACTACACATATGAGATAAAATATCTATGTTTTTGACAATAGGCTCTAAAATGAGTTTTGATAAATTCAAAACGATATTTTTCTAAACACAAAACTATCTTATGAAAACACATATAAATTTTGTGTGTTTGTATATGAACTTGAGCAATCCACCAACTAATCTATCCTTGACATTTTATCTAAAAATAAATCTTGACACTTACAAAACCCGACACAAGTCTTCTTGAAAATCTTCTTTGAAAATCTTCTTCTCCTTCTTGACTTGGTCCAAACCTTGATCTAATAAGCTAGACTCCTCTTGAGTACTTGATGCAATCTTGATACGCGACCTCTTGAATCAACACGTGCTAGCTCCAAAACTTGACTTCGAATCCTTTATTGAAGCTAAACACCTACTAAGATCATGATCAAATATCTGAGACTAAATAAAACAAGATCATTAGTACTATAACTACATGAGTTAATCATCATCAAAGCTAGAGCGATAGGCCTTTGGGACAACAATATCCCCCTTTTTGATGATGACAAAACTCATGGAGTTATATATGCATGGATTAAAGTTAAGCTTCATAGAAGCTCCCCTTAACTCATGCATAGCAATAAACATCAAGATATTCAATAAAGTGCATAAACTAAACAAAAACATATATGCATAAATAATAAAATAAACTCACCAAATTCTTCTCCCCTTTTTGCATAAACAAGAAAACAAACATGTATATATAAACTCTCAAAATTCTTCTCCCCTTTTTGTCAATTCATCAACAAAGGGGCGAAAACAAATCAAATAATAAAGATATATGTGATATACATCCATTAAGAGGAAAGACGTAAAGTTAGCTCCCCTGCATACATGTATTACATGAAGAAGGGAAGACAAGACTCTAACTCACATAAAATAAAATATATAATGTAAAGCGAGAGATGTTAAGCTCCCCCTACACACATGTATCACGTAAAGAAGAGATGTCAAGCTCCTCAATATGAGATACACTCAATATGAATTTATATATAGAGAAGATGTTAAGCTCCCTTGCATATAGGCAATATATCAACAAATTTTCAACAAAATTTTTATAATACATAAAACAAAATTTTGACATTTTTTAAGTCAACGAAACAAATTTTGATACCAATGAAAATCAAATAGTAGTTGACAAAATAAAAGTGGTACCACTTGTAAATAAACAAAATTTTAATATACCAATAGTAGATTTTTGATACCAATTTAAATGTAAAATATGAAGTATATTTTGATATAAATTGAAATACCCATTAAAAACAATGCATAAGCATATTAAGATACCTACTAACATTTAAATTTAGTCAAGCTTAGTATAAACATAATTTGTGCTTTAAACATGTAAGGATATGGTAAAACAAGCACAATCAAATCATATATATATATATATATATATATAGAGATAGACTTGTATCCTTTCAAAAGGATTTGATCCCGGATCCTTCCCACTCAAATTCAATCCTCCAACATTCGAATACAAGATCCACTCCGTTGAAGTTGATCTATACTATTTCAAGTATCTATAAACCAAAAATCAAGTGTTTTAAATACTTTTTGTCCATCCATCAAGTAGGGGGAAAACGGACGGCCTAAATAGTGAGTTGGTTAGTTTAACGGTGTAGAACATTTGAAATCTAACAAAAATTAGTTTATAGGGGTTTTAAATGTTTAGATCATAATGAAATGGCCGGATCGAGAATTTGTATGTCTAAAGACATAGATCTAACCAACTCACTACTTTCGGCCGTCCATTTTGCGTCGCTTGATGGATGGGCAAAAAGTATTTAAAACACTTGATTTTTGGTTTATAGATACTTGAAATAGTATAGATCAACTTCAACGGAGTGGATCTTGTATTCGAATGTTGGAGGGTTGATTTTGAGTGGGAAGGATCCGGGATCAAATCCTTTTGAAAGGATACAAGTCTATCTCTATATATATATATATATATATATGAAAGAGAAAATATCAATTGAAATGATATTATTTGAAATTTGAAGCATATACATATATATAGAAAACATATATGAGTATACAAAAGTGAAATATCATGAAGATCATGTGTATTACTCATAACTATCTACCTTATTCATGCACAAGTTTAAAAGATATTCAATAAGGGTATACAAGACATGGTCGCCCATCCAACCGCCCTTATAGGGTAGAAGTTTTCAAAATATGATTTAAAAATAGTTATAAATTGAAAACACTACCAAATAAAGAATAAATAACTAGTTTAAAGTAATTTTTGAAACACTAGTTAAAGATCCTTCAAACATGAAATCAAATCATATATATCTCATGAAGCATTGCTAAGTACACAAAAATTATCACTCAAGATCGATAAAGCTCATATAAAACTCATGAAAATAATATCATGAGTAAACAAAAAATAATATGAGTGCACAAGAATAATGTGATTAGCATATTCATGAAAATAATCAATAAAGCTCAAAATACCAAAGCATATGAAAATCACAAAAATTTATTTTCATTAAAAACAAACTTCAAGGTATATGTATGTTTTATCAAAACTAAGAATAGACATACATATCCTAAACACAAACGAGCCCATAATAGAATTTGTATGAAGGCAAGTGACTCAAAGGTATACATGTATATTTATTAGTTTTAGATAAAAATAAGATATACATGAAACAAAACATATACAAAAATAGAGAAAACAAGTATAAATGAAAGAATCATCAAAACTAGGTTATACGTGTACATGTAATGAGTACAAATGAACAATGAGACACAAACATATAATAATCAAGTGTATCTCACTACATGTACAAGTATATACACAAGTTTTAGTGAAAAATACTTTTAAACAAGTATTCACCACATGAAGTACAAAACACGAGCATAATACCAAAACATGCTAAAAATTATCAAATATAAAAGCATGTAAACTAAATGGGAGTTACAGATAGTTACCATAATATGCACTATTCTCTAAATCTTCAAACCATGATGGTCCTCCCACCGTATTTCCTTGAAGGTGATGCAACAATTTGGTATATCCATCTAGCTCCATATGCATCCACCACCAGGCACCATACCTCTCACATCATGTGAGAGCCCACACCTACATCAAATACAAGAGGTGAGAATTTTGGTACCCATTTCCTTTTAGATCCACGGGGGTTAGTTTTGTAAGAAACCCAAACATTATTTTTGCAAAATTTATATGATTTATCCTATCAAAACAAAACTTTACTAAATGGTCTTTACGGCCACAATGTGTACATTTGTATACTCTAGCAAGTATATGAGAATGAGTGTGATCGTCATATGCATAATGTGCAAATGTATGCCGTGGGTTATGTGCATGAATATGTGGAGCTTATTTCTTTTGAAATAAGGTTTTCAATCTAGAATGGTTGAATGCACAATTGCTCAAATTTGAGCTCAAATAATTAATTCTATTTTCCAAGACTTGAATCTCATGTTTATCAATAGTAGCATGAAAAACGTGGCAAGGATCATTATGAGAATCAATAGTCCTTTTCTTTTTAGAAATATTTTTTTCTCTTGAAACAATTTTTCTTTTCAAAGAGTTGTTTTCATTCAAAACAATTCTTTTTCTTTTTTCATCAAATTAATTTTATTTTTAAAGAACTATTTCCTTCACAAACATCATTTAATTTAAAAGATAAGAAAATATTCTCCTTTTTTTAAATTCATTTTCTATTGAAATACATTCAAATTTATTTTTCAATCTTTTATTATCCTTTTTAAGCACATCTACTTTTCAAGAATTTGTTGACAAAATAAAACAAGCTCATCATATGACATGTCAACATCCTCATCAAGGTTGGATTCAGAATTTGCCTCAAGGGGGTTATCCCTTGGACCATGTAGCATATTTTGGAGGCATTACTTTCATCATCCAAGTTGCTCCCCGCATAGTATTGCTTTTGTTCATCAAGGGAGATAAGAGTGTTCCATACTACAAAAGCTGAATCAAAATTAGCAACCCTATATAAATAATCATCGTTTAGGGTAGATCTTAAAGCATGAAGGGCTTTTGCATTAGCCTCAAGGTTTTTGCCATTTAAACAATATGAATCTTTAAAGTGAAAAATAAACATGAATTCCAAGGGCTTTGAGGTACATGGATATCTTAACTTTTCAAGTTTGGATGTTAAAATGTCAAACATGGAGGTGACATGAAATCTATATGTGTGTGTAAACAAATATTGTGATTAGCTAAAATGAGAATC